>OW386291.2:58189629-58343561 GCA_936432065.2 Rutpela maculata | reverse complement strand
GCCCCCAGGCTTTTAGCCCCCCCCCCGTGGTCTCACGAAATATTAACATCGCGTTGTGTTAGCAATCGCAGCGGTGTGATTTCCCCGAAATATGAATAATAATATCATGTTCATTCTCATTCGCACGTTTTCCACACATTTTCAAGGACGGGGAACACGGTGGTGATATTATTTAGCCTAACCAACTACCCCTAAATCCATTTTCGTTTTCAGTCATGCGAGGACTTGTTGGATTGGGTTTTTTTTTAAGAACCTCAATATGTCCTGTAAAATTTTGCCACTACATTCTAAACCACCCCCCTCTTTGAATCCTAAAGTGCCCCTCAGGAAAAAAGGTATCCCCCGTTTTCAAGGGTGGAGAACACGAGAGTTGCATCAGTTTCTCTCTTAGTCCTCAAAAAACTACCCTTGCATGCCCAAAACCATCGGTTTTTCTTATAGTGAGATCACAAGCGCTCAATGGATCAGGTTTTCTAGGGAGAGAAATTTTTGTATTGCAGCTTAAAAGGAGTTTGATAGAACGGGCTATGCGCATTTATATATATTCATGTATGTGCATAGTCCAGTTTTTTATTAGATGTTATGTACATGATTTTTTTTCACATTATGTACAATATGATTTTTATTCTTATTCTAGACATGCGTTAATATTACTATTATTAAATTTTAATTTATTCTTCGGTGTTTACAAATAAATGATAGAGAAAGGGAGTCGTCTTCCTCTTACGCGGCCCCCATACAGCGATCCAGCGAGGACCGACGCACAAAATATGTGTCGTAGCCGTCAGTTGTGTATTCTCGGCATATACCTTCCATTTGTTACGTCCTCAGTATTGAGGAGCCTTGAGAAATTTAATTAAATACAATATATATGGGTTAAGGACTAACTGTACGTATACGTAGGTAGTGGAAAACCCCGATCCAATAAGTCCTCGCATGCCTGATAACGAAAAATGGGAAAAAATGGGTGGCATTATGCTGGTCGGGGGTGGGAGGTTAAATAATATCAGTATCGTATTCCCTGGCCTTTAAAATGTGTAGAAAACAATTTTCAGCATGTTTGGATGTTTTTTGCATGTTCCCGGTATTGAGGGAGGAGGTGGTTTCAACCCCCGTTGGTCGTTAGAATGTCTGGCTGCAATGTTTTACAGGACATATTGAGTTTCCTCCAAAAATAAACCGATCCAACAAGTCCTCGCATACCTGATGACAACGAAAATTCCGAGGGAAAATCGAAAAGACAGGTGGTTTTTTGCGTTTAGCGGTAGTTCGAGGGGGATAGGGACCGCGCGACTATCACCATCATGTTGGCCTTCCTCGAAAACCGGGATTAGTCATGTTTGGTCGCAACCCCTGCACTTTTGGGGGTTTTACCACTTTTTTTGCAAGTTTCGTATGGACTATTTGCAAGATATGTGCATTTCCTGCGTAGTGGATAGAGTACACAACCTGTAGTTTCAGGCTTACTAGGTGAGTATCGCAACAGAAGTAATTTGCACCCTTGCAAGAAGAGCCATCTAACATGAATTATTAAAACTAGCGCTAAGAACGAGCTAGCCAATATCCCCATTTTGGCTGTTATTAGGACCATGTTTTATAAGTAAGTCTTCCGTCAATAAAATTAATTCGTCACAATTAGTGATGCCCGCCGAGACGAGACATTTCTCGGTCCTCGTCTCGTCCTCGTCTCGTCTCGACTTGTCGAGACGAGGCCAAATTTTTTTTCTCGTCTCGAAAAATCGAGACGGGACGAGATTTTTAAGGTCGAGATCTTGCCGAGACGAGACGAGATCGAGAATTTCTCGACTTTTTTTTATTGTAAAATTGTTCTACATTTGACCTTCGAATGTATAATGTAAACTTGAATTAAATTGAGAATATAAATATTTACAAAAATAATACACATCAGAAAAATTTCATTTTTTATTTCCTAAAAAAGCAACCATTGAACCATTACAAACATTAAAGTAAACAAAAGGATCCCTGTCTATATTCAACTCAAGATTTATTTCATGAAATTTATTTGATGCATTTTACTATTTGAGAATATTGTAAATGTTTTAAGAAAAAAAAAATAATAATACCTACACCTACCACCTAATTATAGTTATTATTTTGCATTTACGTGTTTTTTACATATTGATACGAGTTGTATCTTTTATCGGCGAAAACATGAATTCATACACAATAAAACCTTTGCAGATTCGTTAAATTAATATAATCGAGGCGTGTAAATGTTGCCGACTTTCGTATTTCTTAGAAATGGTTGTTCTAAATTTTTTTAATTAATCTTATACAGTATTGGAAAGTGTTTGTTTTGGTACGGCAATAAGAGCAAGCGAGAGGCAGCAAGTGATAGTGAAACAAGCATTGATGTACATAATTCTCTTGAAGGGGCGTGTCACTGTTTGCCTCTGCTAGAGTACTGGTAGACGCCTTTATCGTGAGCGGTCGGTTAATAGCGCAATGCCAAACCCAGGACTTTCCGATTATGTATACAGAATCGGAAAGTCCTGGGTTTCCTAGTACTTTAGCAGAAGCAAACAGTGCCACGCTCCTTCAAGGGGAATTATGTACATCATTGCTTGCTTCGCTCTCGCTTGCTCCTCTCGCTTGCAGTACCAAAACAAACACTTTCCGATACTGTATTTACTTACTATAGAAACTAGCAATAACGTATATATTTTCAGTATAATACGAACTTGATTAATTTAAATTATTAAATGTTATATCTTCTTAGAGTATACGGTATAGAGGCAAACAAAAATCTAAAAATATAGGGAAAATTAAAATTCGCAATAGGTATTTAAAATAGTTCTTTTAGTTAGAGGTACGTTTAAAAATTAAACAAAAGTCAAATATTCATATAAATTGAAATGTAACTTTATAAATTATATAAATAGAGATTTCACTTGTGAAAAAAAAAAGGAAAAAAAATGGGAAATTTTCACATTTGTCGAGACGAGACGAGATTTTGGGTAGACGAGAATATGTTGAGACGAGATGGCTGAAAGATCTCTTGCCGACAATGTCGAGATGAGACGAGAATAACCAATTTCTCGACGAGACGAGTCTCGCGGCAACACTAGTCACAATGAAGGTATAATGCAAATATAAACTAAATAAAAAAAATTATCATTTGTACTTTAGGTGAATTTATCAATTATGATGAATTTGGAACCTACATTAGCCCAACAAGTTGACTTATGGATGGCCCCTAGCCTTTGGTTATCCCTATATAGGTTTTAAATAACCCTAAAAAGGCTATCCTATAGATAGTCATAGTCTGGCTGTTATTAGGACTATATTTTGTAAGTAATGCCTTCCGTCAATAAAATGCATTCGTCACAATGAAAATATAATGCAAATATAAACTAAATAAAAAAATTCTCATTTGTACCTTAGGTGAATTTATCAATTATCATGAATTTGGGACCTAAATTAGCCCAACAAGTTGACCTATGGATGACCTTGGGGATAGATAAGTTTTAAATAGGACATCAATAACTCTAAAGGCTATCCTATAGATGATCATGTAGGTTATTCAATTGATTTTGGCTGTTATTAGGACCAAAGGATAACCAGTGGACTTCCTATCGACATCCCAAATGAACAATCCATTTATCGGATATACGGGATCATTTTAGGATATGCCGTGTCCATCCTGTGCTGTGTGGGATGGATGTTTTATTGCGGAGCGTTACATATTCTAATCCGTACTTCGTACTTATTCGTTTACTTGTATTAATTTTTTAGATTAATTAATTTAAACAATAATGTACGCACAAATTCATTGGATGTGCTTAATTATTTAGAAATCAACGAATCGAGCGAAAACTCCTAACCTCGTAGTGTCTTTAAGGATTTTGTTAACCATTGCTGTGTTTGTGGCCAATGGAGAACGTTCGTTTTAAAAACTAAAATTTATAAAAAATTATTTACGATCAACCAGCTATCGGGAAAGATGTAACAAATAATTTGGTTTACGATGATATTATTGAAGACTTTGTTAATGAAAAATGTAGAAAAGTTGATATGTGTAAAGATCCCGTTTTGACATTATTTAGTTTCTTTATTGTTCTTATTGAATAGTTTTTATTTTTGGTTTTATTGGAATATCTATGTGTTTCATTTTTTAAAGAATATTTCTTATAATTTCTGTTCGTTTTTTTTTGCTAAAATATTTTTTAATTTATTTTTGTCTATTGGAAAGTTCCTTTTACTTTTTATATGTTTTTATTAATAAATTTGTCCTAACAGTAGTAACTACTTGTAAATGTTTTTTGCTTAGGGCGGCAAGCAAATAATTGCTTCAGGTGCCAAATACACTGGAGCCGGCACTGAAGTTACTTCGTTTACTTCGTTCAGTAATTAAAAATCATCCGATCAACAATTATTAATAAAAAACTCAAAATCTGAAAAACATTGTTTTGCCACGTAATTCCCCAGCAAACACAAAAAATGCGGCCCTTAAATGGGCCATTGTAGAAATCAATGGCTTTCTTATGGCATAGGCTAACCTTTTGTGGCCCATAATAAATTATATGCAGGCGTACCATAGCTTCATGTTGTTATGAATTGCCATATAATAACCAGAAATGGTCAATTCCCTACAAACACTAAAGGTCGGCCTTCTAGCGGGCCATCACGGGGCCAGAAGTTTGATTTCCGGCCTAATGATGGCCCGCGGATGGGCCAACCTTTAGTGTTTGTTGGGAATTATTGTGCAACCATAAAAAATGCTGCTTCGGTTTATACGTTGATGGTACTTTTATGGTAATATGCAGGCTAATATTTTAATGATTACGCGTATGCGCATTGTGAAAAATCTCTCAAGGCTTCACCGAGCAGCATACGCCATTTGCATTTTCATTCTATGCTTGGCCTGTGCGTTATTAAAATTTGTGTAATCTGACTTAATCTAACCGTTACTTCTGTAAAATTTGTAGTTTATTTTTTATAGTAATTTGTAATTTGTCATTAATAACTTAATTTTAACGTTTTTTGTAAATTATTAATGATATTATTTGAGACTAAACATTTATTAAACATTCAAATACTTTCTACATTTTGAAATAAATATATAGCTACTTATTCACATAATATAATAAAGACTTCATACACACCAACATAAATACTGCTTTTAGCATCCATAATAACGGTTATTAAGATAGCTCAGTTGGTAGAAGAGTCAGTACTGTAATACGAACAACGGAGATATGCAGGTTCAATCCCTACCCACCGCAATTGGTAAAGGTAAGTAAAAATGAATTTAATAACTTAATAAACATTATAATTTGCAGGCAACCCTTGTGATAATAAATTGGAGCTGTGGTAAACAATATTAAATATGTGAATGAAATATTACGGATTAGTATAGGAAATAGCGTGCAAATTCGACGACGAGTGGTTACCGTCTGCCAGTAGAGATGAGTTGCTATTTAACAACCTGTTATTTTATAACTGTTATTTGTAAATAGCATTAACAGACTGTTATTTCCGTTAGAAAATAACAGGTGAGAAAATAACAGATAAGCAGTAGCGACAGCAGCATGTAGAATAAAATAACGTCTCTAAAATAACATTTGCAAACTGCGCGCTGCGGTATGCGCATGCCAGCACTTCTCAGCGATCTGTTATTTTTAAACTGTTATTTTAAACTGTTATTTCAAAATAGCAGTAGCAGTTTAAACAGTTATTAAAAAATAACTGCTTTTACCCATCACTATCTGCCAGTCGGTAATCGAAGAGACCATATAAATACAATTTTTTTTTCTCTCGGTAACTTTTTGGTATGGTGGGGGATAGGGAGGGGGGGGGGCATTTATTTCTAAATCGAATGATTATCAATAATATCTGTCCGCATAGGTAGTTAGTATATGTACTTCACATACCCCAATTATGCTGGCAGACGAAAATTCCGAACGGCGCGCGCGCTAACCGGAAAAAGAAACTAAAATTTTTTTTTTCTTTTTCCGGTTAGCGCGCGCGCCGTTCGGAAAGTTCCAGAGAGAAAAAAAAATTGTATTTATATGGTCTCTTCGATTACCGACTGGCAGACGGTAACCACTCGTCGTCAAATTTGCACGCTATTTCCTAGACTAGATGATAACAAACGAATTCATAGTACAATATTTATGCATTAATAATTACTTGATTTTTATCAAGTAAAATACTTATATGTCCAAAGTTGTACTTTTTCGTAAAAAGCGCCCTGAATAATATATCTATATAAAAAAGTAGAATCTCCATATATCGTACTTTATGGATGTATAAATATTATTGTACACTGTTGGCAAATTGAAGGATGGCCAGCTGCTGGCCGGTGGGACATTTCGCCAATGGTCCGCTTGTGGCTGCCCATAAAAGTGCCAATTATGATAAGCTGGCGACGGTGCATGTGATCATTTATGTGCCAATTATGAGTGTTTGCTTGGTCAATTCCAAAAAATATTTTTTATAATTACCTTCAAAAGTTACATCAAATGATTTATATTTCAGGAATCTGAGGGGAAAAACTGTTGAAACGGCTTCTCAATTTGCTGCTAATTTATTTGAATTGAAAAAAGATAATAGAATAGCTATTATACCTTTAAGAAATTCCAATGATGAAGTTCTGAACTTAGAAATAACTTTATTCAATAGCAATACGGCTAGGGTAAGAGTATATGAAGAAAATCATGCTCGGTTCGAACTCCCCTATGTTCTAGAAACCGAACCAGCTGCAATAGCGTAAGTATCTATCATTATGTTTTACTCTAATGAAATAATAAATGCATATATTCTGTGTTTTTCAGTTTACTTTTCGTATATTAGTATAGGTGCGGCCAAAGGTCGCTTCATCATATAAACTAAGAGAATAATACATACGCAACTAGTTCATCTCTATGTCATTGCGATAGCTTTCTGCGCATCGTACGTCGTGTTACCAACTCATACATACGCCACCTTAGAGTTTACCGGACTATAGCGTCAATATTTTGTGCTAATTGTGTGAGGAAAAAGTAATCATGATTAATGTACGATTTTACTTCAACAGTGAATAATTGTTATTTTTACTAGGCAACTAGGCCACAATTGGCCCTGTGTGGTACAACCTAGGGATCTATATTTAACGTGGACTCCAAACCGTGGTTCTTATCTTGACTATCAACCTAACCTACTTTTTGGGTTCGTCCCACAGCCATTTATACTAGAAGGTCAGATTTCGATTCTTGGAAGAATCGGAATGTTCCGATTATTCTATAAATTTTATCCGATTCTCAATTTTTCAGGTCCTATTTTTTCTTTTTTTTTTCTTTCTATTCAACAATTACGCCACTTTTGGGACGGCATTCTTTATTGCGGTTCAGAAAATTTCGTTCCATATTTGTCAATCCTTGGCATATTTATTTTTCTTGCATCATTGCATCTTTTGTTCACTTTTTTTCAATTAAAAAACGATACTTATATTGCATGACTGTGAATTTTGTACACGGTGTTGCATCATGAAAGGGACATAGCTTAATAGGAGGTAGAAATAGAAAACATCAGTGGTAATCAGAATCTCCCATTGAAATGTCTTATTGGGCCTTCACTACGAAGTTACAGGGTGTTTTATAATTTTTGACCAAAACTACTTTTTGTCATTACTTTGACAGGAAATGGAATAAAAGATTCATATTTGATACAGATAATACAGTAATGATCTTTTAGAAGTAAATGTAAGAGATGAAAAAATAAACCAGGTCCGGAGTCACTAAAATGTATGTTTCTCCTTTACCTCTAAAAAACATGACCCTGTATATATTTTTTTGAAATTTCAATACGATATTCGAAAAGAACACAAAAAATAAACAAAATAGACTATTTCGCTTTTTTGTTACACCTTTGTGGTTATTTAAATACGGTATTAAATATACAAGAATATGGATTTCAGAACGATATTAAATGAAACTCTCGTGAAATAAATAATTGTGTAACTAAAATTTGCAAAAATTCTACTGAGGCTAGATGGTGTGGGTGAATTCTAATTCCGACACGTTTTAAAGATCAATTTTGGTAAAAAATTTAGCCCTAATAAGTAATCGGGTATAAATTAACAAAATATTTAATTAACCATAGTAGGCTTATTCAAAGTGACAGATAATAAAACTATTTAGTCCTAAGTAACAAGTTACTTTAATCAAGAAAATCAGCAACATTTCACACTTGATAAAAATGGGAAAACAGAACAAATTAAAACCGAAATAAATAAAATAATGTCCATCCAGGTAACAACAAACAACAAACCAATAACTAAATGTGTTTAAAAATAAAACATAATTTACACTAAAGCAAATTTTCATAGTGGTCTCCTCCAACTTCTGTGCATTTTCTTGTGCGTTTATAGTTATTGGTTTAGTTAGGTCACCAATTGCTCGACGTATTGTAATATGTTGCAACCCCTTAAAATTTAAGGTTATGTTGGTTACTAAAAAGTAGGCACAGACTTCAACAGATCGAATGTCTGAATGTAGTGTATTTGCACCTACTCGAGAAAGAACCTACCAGAAGTTAGTTCTGGTGACTTCTGTAATTATCTAGAGAATGGTGGCGTCATCACAGAAAAATCAAGATCTGTCATTTTTAGGTATAAAAGACCGACCGCATTCTCAGCGAGTAGTTCAAAAAGTATAGAAAGTGAGGTTAAGTCTTCAAAGAGAAACAAAGTGATAAACATTGTGATTTTTAGTCAGTAAAATGTATTTAAATTAATAATAATATTGTGAAGTATCCAGTAAATATTTAATAAAGTGTGTTAGTGGACATCTCTTGTTATAATTTTTTGGAACCCACGGAATTTGCAAGGGGTAGTTTTCTAAGGGTGGAAACACGCGACAAATTGGTGTCAGAAAGCGGAATTTTATGACAAGAGGAGCACTGAAGTTGTGCAGAAGTGTTCGAGAAGGATTCTCAAGGGTTAGTGCTAACACAAAGGACTAATTTACTGGACATTGTTCGAGGGTTGTTTTCGAACAGGAAAATAGTGTTAAGTGCATTTTTGAGACATTGTAGAACATTTTAATTAGGACATTAGTGTAATAATTAAATCCTTTAAACTGAGAAGTGATAGAGACACTGAAAAAGACTCAGTTAGTGCGCAAAAATTACTAGAACTTTTCTATTTGGACATTAGTGGAGATTATTAAATTCTCTGGACTGGATAGTGACAAAAGACTCTGGATAAAACTTTTTCGTGCTGTTTCTAGATTTTTCTGGAAAGTTCTATTGCCGATATTGACGTGACAGTTAAATTTATTTTATTTTTAACATAATCGTATGCCCATTACAACAAGAAGCATGGCTACGGAGAAACAAATGAAAGACCTGTTTGCGGAGTTTACGAAGATGATGACGCAGCAACGCCAGGAAGATAAAGAAGAACAAGAAAAACGACGTCAAGAAGAAAGGGACGAATTAAAGAAATTGATGGAAGATCAGGAAATAAGACGTCAGAAAGAAAAAGAGGATGAAGAAAGAAGACGTCAGAAAGAAAAAGAGGATGAAGAAACAAGACGTCAGAAAGAAAAAGAGGATGAAGAAACAAGACGCCAAGAAGAAAAAGCCGCATTGAGAGAAATGATGGAGGACCTGAAGATACGACAGCAAGAGGAGAAAGAGGAGCAAGAAAGACAACGTCAAGAGGAAAAAGACGAACTCAGAAAAATAATGGAAGACTTGGAAGAAAGACGCCAGGAGAAATTAAGGAAAATCCTGAGCGATCAAATAAAAATACAACAGGACGCAATCATTTCTGTCAAGAGTGAAGTCAAAGAAGAGATAAACAAGGTAGAAGAAAAAGTAGATAAGGTCGAAGATAAAGTAGGTGAAGTCAAGACCGAAGTCGGTCAAGTAAAAGGAAAAGTAAATCAGTTTGAAGAAAAGATGAGTGAGTTCGAAGAAGAAGTCAAAGGAGAAATAGACCGGCTTAAACGACAGTTGAGAGATAGAGGAAGCCAGCAGGTGGTATCATCAGGTCAGCGACTAAAACCTCCTTCTTTTGATGGCCAAAGTTCCTGGACGACGTACAAGAGGCGTTTGAGGCAGCAGCGTGTGCGAACAATTGGGATAATGAGGAAAAGGCCATGGCATTAGTTCTAGCACTAAGGGGCCAAGCTTCAGAGTTACTCCAAACCATCCCAGTTGAGAAACAAAGGGACTTTAAAGTCTTGGAAGCTGCATTAGACTTGAGGTATGGCGATCAACACCTTGCCCAATTATACCAGGCTCGGCTGAAATCCCGGATGCAAAAAGCTGGGGAAAGTTTACAAGAATTTGAAGCTGCGGTAGAGAGACTGGCACACCTGGCGTATCCGAGTGCACCTAAAGAATTCCAGGAACAATTAGCCGTGGGGGCCTTTTTAGATGATATAAGGGACGAATAGGTCAGGCGAGTTCTGAGGCTGACGAGACACCAAAGTAGTAGCGAAGCTTTGGTACGTGCACTTGAAGTAGAAGCCGCTTACAGGGATACTCCAAGGTCGAGAGTGCGAGCTGTGAGTCTCGAAGAATCGCAACCAGAAATGAACCAGAACCCCTTGCTGACTGAGATGCAGAAAATATTCACCAAATTATGCGATAAATTGGATGGCCCCGGAAAGCAGGAAAAACAACAAAATAAAGGAAAGCAGAGCGGAGGTATTAAATGTTTCAACTGCGGCAAGATGGGACATATGAAACGAGACTGTCGACAGCAAAACTCGGAGAGTCGAGTAAATGCTGTGAATGTTGAAGAGAAGCAGGAAAACTAAAGATAGCCAGCACCAAGGGGGCTGTGCTGGCTAGGGAATGCGGTGCCCCCAGAGAAATAAAGATTTCCCAGCTCCAAAGAATTCCAAGTAGTCTGTTGTTGCAAGGAAATGTGAATGGAAGAAAATGCGTGTTTACTATTGACACCGGTGCTACGTCATCAATAGTGCGGCCAGGGTTTATATCAGGCTTGCAGATTGACAAGAAGCAAAATGGAGTAATCATTCGGACAGCCACGGGGGACAGGGCTGCGGTCCATGGAGAAGTCAACTTGGAACTGCAGGTTGGACGGTTGAGGTTCAATTACAAGGTCATTGTGGCTGACATTATGGATGATTTCATTTTGGGTCTGGACATCATGGGAGAGCAGGGATTTATTGTTGGCGTAGGAAAGCGAGTCTTAAGGATTGGAAACGAACAATTTATTCTGTCAAAAGTGAACGACCAATACGAGAAAACCAGGCTGTTGACAACGCAGGCAATCAAAACTCCTACATTATCCAGAAAACCAGGCAAGGAAGATTGCAAGCGCTACCCTCAGGTAGGAAAATTGCCGAACATGGTTGAAGTCAACATTGTCAAGGTCGATCTTCCAGACAGTTGGACAAAGAAAACTCTGAAGCAAGAGCAATTGCGCGATATAGAAGTCGGACCCACGTTGAGAGCAAAAGAAGAGGGGACGCGTCCAGCATGGAAGGATGTTTCCAACAAAGAAGTGGGGCTGAAGGCTTTATGGTCACTTACGGTCGTAGATGGGCTTTTGAGGAGAGCATGGGAAAGCCCAGATGGGAAGCAGGTTGCCATGCGTCTAGTGATTCCCAGGTGTCGTGTACCAGGAAGCACATAATGCAACATCCAGCAGACACTTCGGCATAAACAAGACATTGAGTAGAGCACGGGAATAGTTCTATTGGGTTAATAGTCGCCAGGATGTGGAGGCCTGGTGTCGCAAGTGTAAAAATTGTGCTGCCCGTGGAGAACCATTTTCGATGAGCAACTACAGAAATGGAAGTCGAGAACATCCAAAGAATGATCGAGAGCAGATGAACAGAACTAGTGACCGCTTGAAGGCTCGTTATGATCAGAATGCCAGTACAGGGGGATTCAAGGTGGGGGATCTGGTTTGGCTGTACAACCCACAGCGGAAGGAATGGAGATCCCCGAAACTTCAACCTCCTTAGGATGGACCGTATACTGTTATTACCCGAATTAATGATGTCGTCTATCGGATTCAACGAAACAAAAAGTCCAAGATGAAGATCGTACACTTGGATAGACTGGCGAAGTATGTGAAAGAGGCTGAATTGCCTGACCGGGACGTTCAGGCTTAAGGAGGGGGCAGTGTAATATGTTGCAACCCCTTAAAATTTAAGGTTATGTTGGTTACTAAAAAGTAGGCACAGACTTCAACAGATCGAATGTCTGAATGTAGTGTATTTACACCTACTCGAGAAAGAACCTACCAGAAGTTAGTTCTGGTGACTTCTGGAATTATCTAGAGAATGGTGGCGTCATCACAGAAAAATCGAGATCTGTCATTTTTAGGTATAAAAGACCGACCGCATTCTCAGCGAGTAGTTCAGAAAGTATAGAAAGTGAGGTTAAGTCTTCAAAGAGAAACAAAGTGATAAACATTGTGATTTTTAGTCAGTAAAGTGTATTTAAATTAATAATAATATTGTGAAGTATCCAGTAAATATTTTATAAAGTGTGTTAGTGGACATCTCTTGTTATAATTTTTTGGAACCCACGGAATTTGCAAGGGGTAGTTTTCTAAGGGTGGAAACACGCGACAGTATCATTACCGGATCATTCCGTATTTCGTCGTAGGTTGTAACGATGCGCTGGATTAATTGTTGTCTACTATCAATTTCGACGCTATAAACCGTTTTTTAAGTGGCCCCATAAAAAGTAATGAGTATCCTAATGATGGATTGGTCGCGGGGGTAACATGAATGGCGGCCAAGGTCTCCTGATTGTAACCCTTGCGATTAATTTTTATGAGGCCACTTAAAAAACAGTTTATACCATCGAAATTGATAGTAGATAACAATTAATCCAGCCTATCGTTACAACCTACGTTAAACCAATAACTAAACGCACAAGAAAATGCACAGAAGTTGGGGGAGGCTACTGAAAATTTGCTTTAGTGTAAATTATGTTTTATTTTTAAACACATTTGGTTATTGGTTTGTTGTTTGTTGTTACCTGGATGGAAATTATTTATTTATTTCGGTTTTAGTTTGTTCTGTTTTCCAATTTTTCTTAAGTGTGAAATGTTGCTGATTTTCTTGATTAAAGTAACTTGTTACTTAGGCCTAAATAGTTTTATTTTCTGTCACTTTCAATAAGCCTTCTATGATTGATTAAATATTTTGTTAATTTATACCCGATTACTTATTAGGGCTACATTTTTTACCAAAATTGATCTTTAAAACGTGTCGGAATTAGAATTCACCCAGACCATCTAGCCTCAGTAGAATTTTTGCAAACACAATTATTTATTTCACGAGACTTTCATTTAATATCGTTCTGAAATCCATATTCTTGTATATTTAACACCGTAGTTAAATAACCACAAAGGTGTAACAAAAAAGCGAAATAAGCTATTTTGTTTATTTTTTGTGTTCTTTTCGAATATCGTATTGAAATTTCAAAAAAATATATACAGGGTCATGTTTTTTAGAGGTAAAGAAGAAACATACATTTTAGTGACTCCGGACCTGGATTTTTTTTCATCTTCTTACATTTACTTCTAAAAGATCATTGCTGTATTAGCTGTACCAAATATGAATCCATTATTCCATTCCCTGTCAACGTAATGACAAAAAGTAGTTTTGGCCACAAATTATAAAACACCCTGTAACTTCGTAGTGAAGGCCCAATGAGACATTTCTATGGGAAGTTCTGATTACCACTGATGTTTTCTACCTCCTATTAAGCTAGGTCCCATCCATCATGCAACACCCTGTATATGGCTATCTACAGTTTACCTTAATGTAGACTGGGGAACGGCATTTAAATGCATTGAGAGAATGATTCAAAGCAGTCTGCAGGTCTTAATACTTAAGCAATCGGATTTTTTTTAATATTCGTTTTTTGATTGCCAGTCGATCTGTGAAGCCAGATTTTCGATTTTTGTCCCCGATTTTTCAAAATTTTTTATGAAAATTCATGTTTCTTTGGAAAATTCTGAAGAATCAGGGATAATAATCGAAAATATGGCTTGGTCCATAGGCAATTAAAAAAACAAAGATTTCAACAAAAAAACTTTCCGATTGCTTAAGTATTACCTGCGACTGATTTGAAAAAAAAAAGTCACTTTAGGGCCACTGTGGGCCGGGCACACTCGACTTCCACCGGAACAGAGGAGAATATAGCGCTGTTGGTTACGTTACTAAATCTACTCTTCATTTACTATACTTAGTCTCTTCTTCTTGTTCGCACTTCCTTGGCAGACGTATTGTAATCCATGGATTATTCCAGTTGGCCTCTCACTGCTGTATAGCACGCTTGGCAGCATCACTCCATCTGCTTCGGTTACCACACGATCCCACCGAAGCTTTTTCCCATCAGCTCCTTGGTGACATCAGCCCAATATTTAACAGGGCGTCCTCTTCGCCTCTTGCCATCTGAACTATCAACCGTTTTATATTGTCTTCTTTCCGGTTGATGTGGCCAGATAATGAGATGATTCGGGTAAATATGATGCTGGACTTATTTTTTGGAGAATTGAATTGTTGGTACGATTGTCGTTTCCAGACCCACATCTCGAAGCATCAATGAGTCGTCTGCTTCCCTAACAGTCCATGTCTCAGAAGCGTAAAGGAAAATGAAGGAAACTAGGGCGTTAGCAAGTCAGATCTTTGTGTGGTATTTCTGTCGGACAAAATTTTGCTCAACTGACAAATTGCAAACCTTACTATTTGTATTCTTCGTCGAATTTTATATTCGCAGTAGCTGGTATTTTCCACAAGGATTTCATGGTCTATCATCTTGTTTACTACCTACTTATCGTGCTTGGGTAATTTTCATTTGCTCGGTCTACAATCATAATTAGAACATTATTGTAATTTACACTTAAACCATATTCAGACATTGTTACCTAACAGGTCCTCACTCGTTACAACTAGGGTGTGGTATCATCTGCAAATCTCAAGTTAAAAATCTTATTTCCGCTTATAGCTACCCCACACTGTCAGTACTCCAGCACACGACGCATCTCGTATTCACTATAGACGTTAAAGAAGACTGGTCCTGTCTAACGCTTTTGCCAGTAGGCGAATAATACACAGTTTGTCCCATTACATATTGTGAAAAGCTTTACGATAGTTTACGAAACAAATGTACGCGGGCACGTAATATTCTCTTGCCTTCTCGATAAGTTGTCGTAAATTCAGTATTTGTTCTCTAGTACCTCTAGTACATTTAACAAAGCCTGTCTGCGCCAGAGGCATTTGCTGAAGTCTGGATTGAGGAATATACATAATTATTTTATTGGTATGTGATATTAATGCCAGCAATCTGCAATTATCAGACATCTGTTGTGTTGTTCCCTTCTTGTGGTGGTACCAAAAATGTAGGTTCTATAATCATTGGGTCAGATACCTGTCTCTTATATCCTTTGGCATATTCTGTGCAGGATTCTTACTACATCATCACCAACTAATTTAAGCGCCTCGGCCGTGATATTGTCGACTCTAACTGTTTTTTCAGTGTATATAGCTGCCTCCACTTCTGACTTCGGTGTTGAAGATTCGTGTTCGTAGTGCTGCTATCAGACATCTTCTGCCTCAGGATGGCCGCTTTCGAACAACTTGCCGCAGTCTTTTATACTCTTCTGATTTCAAAACAGTGTTGATACTCTGAGCCTTCGGGTTTTCCTGGTGTTAGAGTTTCACAGTTATGCATGGTTGTTTCAAATTTCCACGTATTTCGTTTCATGTTCCCGTTGCTGCTCGTGTGATATTCTCGTTTAGAGAATTCCACAAGGCATTTGGATCTTTGTTATATAGTGGGTTGATTTCACGTACACATTCCCTAAATCTATCTGGAAGGTTTTGGACCATCAGTTTCTGGGTAGACGTTTTTGTGTTTGCCATTGACACGTTTGCAGCTTCAGCGAAGAAGTGCACAGTAGTAACTGGTGATCAGAACCACAATCAGCGCCAGATAATGTTTTACAGAACTTTATGAATGATCTCCACCGAGTTCCTATCATAACATAATCAATCTGATTATGGAATATATTGCCAGGTGACAGCCAAGTGCAAAGGCCTATGTTGTTGGAATGCAATATTAAGTATCGTAGGAAGAACTTAATTAGTTGAACACAATTATGACTACTAAAAAATTATAGTTGGTAGTTATTATGACACAACCACTATTTCTGAATTAGAATGTCTAAAACATATTTTATTTAATGTTTTCAAACTCTGTTGCCGGGAATATTTTAACTAACACGTTTGAATTTCATATCATGATATTATTAGACACAGTTATCGTTAATTATATGTCCGAAATTATGTAAATAAAAAGCCAGTAGGTAAACAAACGAGGGAGTGGTCATTTGACTCTTAACTTGTTCTTTCTTATAGCAAGTGCAGCTATAGTGAATGGATTTGAATGATTTTTTTTGTTGGATTTCTAATGCCATAAACTAAAAAGTTTAAAACATTTTTAGAAATCTCAACAAAAAATACAATTATCGGAATTTTTAAATATTTCTTTAAAGAAAATAATGATTGTTATGGTTTTCGAGGTTGTTTATAAAGAATTTGTTAAAAATGAAACTTTAATCTGTAATTTTTTAAAATCTATATTATCGCATTACCACTTTTTATTTTTAAGGATGGAAACCATCCCTAAAAACTGAAAAATGAATTTCTCTTCTAATTTTACGAATAAATTAGGGGCCATCCATAGATGACGTCACGCCCCAGGGGGGGGGGGTGTAATTATGTGACTAAGTGTGATAAGGGGGGGGGGGTCTGACTTAGTGTGACGTAACGAATGATGAATGAATCAAGAAAAGAAAAATAATGTAAAATTTGTTTTTTGATTTTTGGTAGGATTGCGCCCATGAGGTGGTAAAATTTTTTTTGGATTCTCACTAGCATTCCTCCCTATGAGGCGTTAAAAATTTTTTTTTTGGATATCTACTAGCATGAGGCTTTTTGGATTTCTACTAGTACCTCCCCCATGAGGCGTTAAAAATATCATGAATAATAAATAACGGAATCAAGGGGGGGGGGATCTCTATAAGCGTGACGTAATTTTTGGGAGGGTCTAACTCAGTGTGACAAAACGTGACAATGGGGGGGAGGGAGTCTAAAATCTCAAAAATTGGCGTTACGTCATTTATGGATGGCCCCTTAATGAAAATTCATAGACATGTTTTTTATATCGCTGAAATGACAGATCAAAACCTATAAGACGAAAATATTAAGTGTTGAAATCACCCTTAAATACTGAAAAATTAATAATCATTCTAATGTTACAAAGAAATTCACGAAAATCCATATACTTATGATTTTTAGGTCGCTGAATATTATTATGAGGTCTAAATTTATTTAAAAAATGGTGGATTAAAAATGGTCACAAAAGAGTACAGTAATATGTCTAATTTTATTAAAAATACAGATTGTTATAAATAAATCAAATTAATAAAATTAAGTAAACTAATTAAATAACATTTTTAATCTGCACTCTAAACATGCTAAAGTGCAATGCAACCCCTTTTTTTCTGCGTAATCTTCGAAAAATAGACGGCTATTGCTCGTTTCTCTACCTATTATAGACATTTAAAATGCACGTACAAAATGAAAAGTTTCAACATTATTTCAAACTGTCATATTTCTGGAACAGTTTGTCCAGTGGCGGCTCGTCAGAGGAGGCAGGGGAGGCTGAGCCTCCTCTAGCAGCATATCCAGGGGTGGTGAGGAAATGTACAAATTGTAATCATATTGCAAGTTAATTATCTTTTAAATATCAAGCCTCCTCTGCACACAATATCGTGAGCCGCCACTGACAGTGGCGACTCGTCAGGGGAGGCAAGGGAGGCTGAGCCTCCCTTTGGAAGGAGCAGCATATCTTCCAAATTAATATCTTTTACTTGTAGAAATTGCTCTAATTGTCTTTCAGAATATCAAGCCTCCTCTGCAGACAATATCACGAGCCGCCACTGGTGGTTATAAATCAAAGACTAAAAATGTACAAATATGTCTTATCTTTGTATGTGTTAATTTTAGTTTCAGTGATGTGAATATTGCAAACGAAACCTTAACATTGACGCCTCAAATATACCCATATCCATATAAAATTCTTGTAAAAGCTGGCCCACCATTTTCAGTAGAATTTTATGCGAAAGACCAGTTAGAAGTCGTTTTAAATGCAGACAATTTAATTATGGAAAATGTAAGCAGAATTTAATTTTTATGTATCTTATATATAAGTGTCTGTATGTTTCGAACTAATTTGTATTTAGTCAAAGTTAAGAATTGTTATGCCGAATCAGAGTATTAAAATACAGATTCATGTTAGCTCAGTCGGCTAAGGCGTATTGTGCGGCAAATGTGCTGGTCACACTGTCGATCGTGTACTAGGTTCGGCACCCAGTTCCGGCACTGATAATGTCGGTGGGTATAGATGTATGTCTGCGTTTTTTCAAATGTGCAACCCTCTCTTCCGGACAGCCTTGGCTTTGGATTTGGGGATTGTCTACTATATGTGGTATGTTTATGTTTGTGTTTATGTGTAATTTGTCTCATTAGTCACTACTTCATTAGTTTGCAAGCGTCGCACAGTGGACAGAAATTAAGATTTTTGGCCTACAAGTCAAATTTCAACCGGTTTGAATGGATTTTTTTTAAATACTCATTACGAACTGTACTTTATAGTGGTACTGCTTAAAATTTGATATCCAATTCGGTGATTTCCAATAAGCATGTTGAAGCCGACCTTTGTATATTGCTCGAACATCGCCCACAACAAAGTTAGCTGTCACTTTCAGTACAAGGTTGTTTATATTAGACACGTTTTGTGCAATTTTTGGTAGGCTCATATACTGTTTAATCTACTGTACGGTGTTAGTTCAATTCAGTTCAAGTTAAAGGTTTTAGAAAAGTATTTATGAGCCAGGAACATTGGAATAAAATGTATGACCATTTTCTATTTAAATTCTCCATACTGGTACACTCTTTAAAGTAACGGAAATCGAAATATCTTTTTGGATATAATTCACTGGATGCGGATAATTCAGCGGCACGGTAGCGCAGCTGGCTGAAGCATATTGTAACGAGAGCACACCTAATCACACTTTTGTCGTGTACTGAGTTCGATCCCTAGCTAAATTGCTCTGGCAATATGGCAAAAATGGATGTTGTCTGCCTTCATTCAAATGAGGTCTGTTATATTTTGTGTTATCAACTTTATTGGCTAAATAAAATTTGGCAAGTTGATCGACTGATTTTAGTTTTCTAAGTTCAATCCGAGGCCATAGATTTTTATTTTTCTTCTTTTTCTTTTGTTTTGGAGATTATACTAAAAATCACACAAATAAGGTAGATACTCCCGTCCTAAATGAATTAAAAAATCAATTTTCGGACCATTTTTCTTGACGCTAATAAACTATTTAAAAAGCGGAAAAGTAGTTTATACCAATTTTTTTTATCTTTATAAAATAATATGTATGGTATCTTTTATTTATTAATTATTTTTTCTTTTAGTGATCACTTTTCTTTTACTAAAAGTATATCACATTTTCTTGCTTATCAGACATCTCGGAGAGTGATTTTTATTAGGATTACAATAGCTCCATTCTAAAAGCGATAGCTATTATCCGTCTCTGATTGAACTAGAGTAAAACTGAAGTCCATCAAGAAATATTTAATGTTACATACCATCTGCCAAATTTTATTTAGTTGCTAGTTAATATTTATTTTGAATTATGTGCAAAAAAGATACTTCGATTGTTCCTCTGAATATAGGGTAGTCTTACTAGTCTTAGAAGGGAGGGTACAGTTCAACTGTATTCGACTATTTTGGCCTACAAATAAACCTTCAAAATCTGTACATTAAGGTACATTAAGGGTCGGTTTTATAGGTACAGTTTAAACCTAAGTTTAACTAGAAGATTCTGTTGAAGCCCGAAATAAAAGTAAATAGCGTGTTTAGCAAAATGCATATTAAGCACACTCATTAACAAGAACCTTTTAACAAGAACTCAAAAAGACGCTTCTCACAGCAGTTTTTTTACTACAAAAATCATTCGATAACGAGTTCGATAACTATCGATAATAACTCAATAACAACTATCAATACCACAGAATCTTTTTTCAAATTCAATTAATAATTTCCTATTCGATGAATGTGCCTAATATACCTACACTTTGCTAAATACGCTATTTACTTTTATTTCGGACCTCAACAGAATCTTCTAGTTAAACTTAGGTTTAAACTGTACCTATAAAACCGGCCCTAAAAGAGGATTAACCCTACATATAATATTACTGGAGCGGATCTGGCGAGAAAAAGAGGAGTTTTGAAAACCAACTTTTTTAAAAAAATTTTTTTTGACAATTCGGTTACACGCGTTCTCTTTTATCATGTTATCAACTTAGTTCAGCTTAATCACACGAGTTGGCGGAGGAATTCGCACTTAAAATTCGCAAAAACAGGTTTTTCCACGATAACTTTGTTATTATTGACCTGACGAAAAAAAAAGTAAAATCAAAAATTGAAGATCTCGCGGAAGCGCATATTCTGGTATATATTTTTTTCAAATCGGACGGTAACTTTTCGTGAAATTTTTTTTTTAAAATACTCATTTTTTTGCCTTATCACTAATACACAAAAAAGTAATTCCTTAATTTTTTTTCGAAAAAAAGAAGTTAGGCGGATGAGATTTTTTTGAGGTAGGTGAAATAGATAAGAATTGATGGAGCCGGAGGATTGGGGTGGTGGGCCAATTAGGGGAGGGGAGGGAGGTAGGGAAAGAAAAATTATTCAACCCCCTCGAACTTTTTTCCCTGTTGTGCGATTTTCAAAAACCAAAATGGAATTTGTTCGTTATTACGTCTAATATTTGACTGAATAATTTTTTAAATTTTTTTCAAATAAACAAACTTGTGGGAGAGGAAAAACCTTTTGCATTTTTTTTTAAATGCGTTTTTGAGTACGAAGGAAACAGAAATTTCTTTACAGGTAAGTGAGATTTTTTTTATCTTTAATTTAAAAAAAATTTATCGCAATCCAAACAATAGGAAGGGAGGGAGGGGTATAATGCGTTTGCGAGAATAAAGGGTTAAGGAAAAGGGATAGGGACTTCGGAGCTTCAGGTCAATAATAACAAAGTTATGGTGGAAAAACGTGTTTTTGCGAATTTTAAATGCGAATTCCTCCGCCACCACGTGTGATTAAGCTGAACTAAGTTGATAACATGATAAAAGAGAACGCGTGTAACCGCATTGTCAAAAAAGTTTTTTTTTAAAGTTGGTTTCATTTCAAAACCAGATCCGCTCCGCTAATTATAGTACATGTACCTAACTAATATTCTCATTTCTTTGGTGTATTCTGATGGAAATTATCTTAGACTGAAGCCAGCAAAGCTTTCTCTTTTAAAGTGGAATTTGAAGGGGCCAGTAGATTATATGGATTGTTTGAACATGCTTACAAACTGGCTCTAGATGAAACGGTTGATGGTTCTATGGACCCATTTCGACTTAGAAATTCGGATGTATATGAATATGAAGTGGATTCTCCCATGGCTTTGTATGGATCTATACCAGTCATTTACGGACATTCGTAAGTTAAAATGGTCTTCATACAAAGTTCAAAATGTAGGTTTTTAAAATTTTAAGGGTTGACTCAACATCTGGTATATTTATTCATAATGCAGCCGAAGAATGGATAGATATTAGCTACAAAAACAGGCCATCTGCTAATTTCATTTTAGAAAGTGGTGTTTTGGACTTTTTTGTGTTTTTAGGACCCGACCCTCAAAGTGTTGTAAGGCAATACACTACTTTAGTTGGTGTGGCGCCTTTGCCGCAGGTGAGATTTCAGCTAAAAACTAATATCGAATTCATTCAATTCATATCAAGTGATTTAAGGGCTTAACATTTCTTCATATGCTAAAATGATATAAATTTTTGAAGGAGCTCTAATTTTAAAATTTCTATTCAAATACATTATACTACCAGTTAACCATCCTAAGACAAACAAGCTTTTTAAGCTTCTTAAGCTAGCCAGCTGGCTGAAGAAGCTTGTTGATCTCTGTCCAATAATGACAATATTTCTTCTTTCTCTGCGCGGCTACTTGTCAACTTAGGATGGTTGACTAGTACTTTGAGGTATAAAGAATATTTCAGAATAACCTGCATATTTTGAATAATTTTCTTATGTTAGAATGATGGCTACGAAGGCGTAGAAGAGTCACGGATATTTTTTTCCAATTATTCCCATATAAACTTGTAAATAATTTGATTATTTCCTGTTAAATCTGTAAATTATTGATTTACTTCCAGTTTCAACTGTAAATCTTATTATTCCCAGTTCAAACTGTAAACAATTCAATTGGTTCCAGCTGAATCTGTAAATAATTTAATTATTCCCAGTTTAAACTGTAAATAATTTAATTATTCCCAGTTCAAACTGTATTTTTTTTATTCCAATTTTAAACTGTAAACAATTCAATTGTTTACAGCTCAATCTGTAAATAATTCAATTATTTACAGTTTAAACTGTAAATAATTGATTTATTCCCAGTTCAAACTGTATTTCTTAAAATTCCCATTTTAAACTGTAAATAATTGGATTATTCCCAGTTCAAACTGCAAATAATTTAATTATTCCCAGTTTAAACTGTAAATAATTTAATTATTTCCAGTTCAAACTGTAATTTTTTTTAAATCCCACTTTAAACTGTAAACAAATATTATTCCCATTTTAAACAGTAAATAATTGAACTGGAACCGCTGGAACTGCAATTAACTCAGTCGTTTCCAGTTTAAAAAAAAATGTAAATACCTATATTGAATATAGGTACTGGAACAGCTGGAACTGCAATTAACTCAGTTGTTTCCAGTTAAAAAAAAATGTAAATACCTATATTGAATATAGGTATTTACATTTTTTTTTTAACTGGAAAAGACAAAGTTAATTGCAGTTAGAGCTGTTCCAGTTCAATTATTTACTGTTTAAAATGGGAATAATATTCAATATAGGTATTTACATTTTTTTGAAACTGGAAACGACAGAGTTAATTGCAGTTCCAGACGTTCCAGTTCAATTATTTACTGTTTGAAATGGGAATAATATTCGATATAGGTATTTACATTCTTTTTAAACTGGAAACGACAGAGTTAATTGCAGTTCCAGACGTTCCAGTTCAATTATTTACTGTTTGAAATGGGAATAATATTCGATATAGGTATTTACATTCTTTTTAAACTGGAAACGACTGAGTTAATTGCAGTTCCAGCTGTTCCAGTTCAATTATTTACTGTTTAAAATGGGAATAATATTCAATATAGGTATTTACATTTTTTTTAAACTGGAAACGACAGAGTTAATTGTAATTCCAGCTGTTTCAGTTCAATTCTCTTTAAAATGGGAATAATATTCAATATAGGTATTTCCATTTTTTTAACTGGAAACGACAGAGTTAATTGCAGTTCCAGCTGTTCCAGTTCAATTGTTTACTGTTTAAAATGAGAATAATATTCAATATAGGTATTTACATTTTTTTTAAACTGGAAACGACTGAGTTAATTGCAGTTCCAGCTGTTTCAGTTCAATTATTTACTGTTTAAAATGGGAATAATATTTGTTTACAGTTTAAAGTGGGATTAAAAAAAAATTACAGTTTGAACTGGAAATAATTAAATTATTTACAGTTTAAACTGGGAATAATTGAATTATTTGCAGTTTGAACTGGGAATATTTCAATTATTTACAGTTTAAACTGTAAATAATTGAATTATTTACAGATTCAGCTGGATCCAATTGAATTGTTTACAGTTTGAACTGGGAATAATAAGATTTACAGTTGAAACTGGAAGTAAATCAATAATTTACAGATTTAACAGGGAATAATAAAATTATTTACAAGTTTATGTGGGAATAATTGGAAAAAATATTCGTGACCCTTCTACGCCTTCGTAAAGGTCCGATTATTTTTAATATTGTTTTTTCACCGGTCGCCACTGTTTACAATTGTATTATAGAGACCCTGATCCTTTCACTAGGCTCTTCATTCTCGTATACATACTATTTATTTTCTACTGATCTAGAAAAAATGTAAAAAACATATGAAGTATCGAAAAATATGTACATTACAAAATCATGAGAGCTAAATGAACAGTCAAATAAAAAAAACTTACACAAACACATATTTCATAAAAAACTGAAAAAAAAACTACTTTTGATAATCACTGCTAGTGTTTTCATTGAAATATCTATTATCTTCTTTATAATCCACGATATTTAACACTTTTCTACAATTTGTGAAACTACAAACGATTCCCCTATTTATTAGCCTATTAATAATATTATTGGTGGGACACTGTCTCTTTCACACAGTGGCGGATCCAGAGAGGGGCGCTGGGGGCCATCGCCCCCCTCCCCCGGACCTTCGAAGAACTTTACCCGTCACCTCACATGAATAATAATTAATAATTAACACAGCTTTGAGAATATAATTTTGAATATAATTATATTCAATTAGCTAATAGCTAATCCGAGTCGTGACTTCCTTTCATGGTATTTCCGTAATGCTTAAAAATCTTAAACTATTTTATTAGCCGTAACGAATTTTCGAAGTTTAATAATCAATCTGATTATTTATTTGTAGCTGGTAGGTAATCGTCTCTCCTAAGTGTCTCTTTGTACGAATGGAAGAATTCCGGTGGTCTCCAGCAAACTCTTTCTAAGGCAAATAGTCAAGTACTTCAAATTTTACTTTTACCCAATAGAATTACATATTTTTCTAAATTAAGCAAAATGTTATGATTATTAAGTAATATAGTAATAAAGGCCAAAACAAAAAACAAGATTGGAATTTTTATCGTAAGTATTTTTGGTACTTTGATATATTGTTTTTCCTTTTAATTAAGAATGCGTCCTTTTACGTTTTATTTCTTTTAGTTAAGGATAAAATTTTGCAGAGTGAGGGAAATATGCGTTTATTTTCGGTTTATTATAAATATTTAAAAAATCATAAATAGAATTATGTTTAAAATAGTTTTGGATACTTCCCATTGCTCTAAGCTCTAAGGAATAAAACCATACATAGTTTTTATCATAAATTTTGTATGTAGTTAAATGCCATACTCTAATAATGAAATTAGGAACTATTTGCATTGTTAAACTACGATATTCAAGAGCAACAGAAATTTACAATAAAAAAATATACAGTGTATCCCGCTTTTCATAAATCCACCCAGAGAGATATTAATCTCAGTTATTAATAATGCGATTTTCTTCAAATTTGGGTGGTAATTATATGTTGGAAAAATGCATTATTTGACATAGTAAACATTTTCATTTTTCATTGACGTGCGGTTTTAGGAGATAAAAAGAGATCGATTTTTCGGCAAAAGGATATTAGAGCTTATTTTAGACAAATAGTTCTAGAGTATTTTGATTTAGCATGTGCAAAAACCTCTCAATCCATATTCTCCATGATCTCAAAAACGGATTATGGCAGAAACGAAGAATTAATTAATTTCTTAATATATCAGTTATTAATAATGCGATTTTCTTCAAATTTGGGTGGTAATTATATGTTGGAAAAATGAATTATTTGGCATAGTAAACATTTTCATTTTTCAATTGGCGTGCGGTTTTAGGGGGTAAAAAGAGGTCGATTTTTCGGCAAAAGGATATTAGAGCTTATTTTAGACAAATAGTTCTAGAGTATTTTGATTTAGCATGTGCAAAAACCCCTCAATCCATATTCTCCATGATCTCAAAAACGGATTATGACGGAAACGAAAAATTAATTAATTTCTTAATATATCAGTTATTTATAATGCGATTTTTTTCAAATTTGATTATTTGGCATAGTAAAAATTTTCACTCTTCATTGGCGTGCGGTTTTAGGGGGTAAAATAGCGTAGGTTTTTTGGCAAAAGGATATTAGGGCTTATTTTAGACACATTGTTCTATCATATTTGGATTCAGCATGTCCAAAAACCCCGTAATCCATATTCTTCATGATCTCAAAAACGGATTGTGGCAAAAACGAAATAATAATTAATTTCTTAAAAAACACTTTTTAATTTTTTGCTATAACAAACCTAAAAACATTTTTTTTTTTATAAATTCTGGTCTCTTCAACATAACCACCTTCCAATGATACCACACCGTTTGTCGTAAATGTTGCCTCGTCACTAAACATTATGTTCTTTAAAAAAATCTGTCGTTAAGATAGTTACCTTGCAACCATAGGCATTACCTAATCAAAATGTGCTTTGAAAAACGTTTTTATTTGATATTTGGCGATTCATAAGAATTGTAAAAAGTTAAATAGTGTTATTTAATTTATCAATCTTACTGATAATGGCAGAAAATCGGAGAGTAGTTCTTACAGTTGAAGAAAAAGTTGAAATTATCCGCTTAATTGGTGATAATGAAAGATATACGCGTCAGGTTGCTCACCGTTGGTAACATCAACAAACTGTTTGCAAGAACCGAAGCCATTTTCAAGACAAGACGAAGAAGGTACAATTTAAATTTACGACAATATCCAGACGATGAACGCATTTTAACAGAATTTCGGAACAATCCGAATGGTAGTATAAGGGCAGTTGCGAGAACACTAAATTGAACCAAAAATAAAATATGGAGGTGTTTGAAACGCAGTAGGATTATGGCATTTAAACCAAAATGTTTGCATACTCTCTTAGAAGGTGATTTTGAACTGGAGTTTGAATTTTGCCTATGGTTGCAACGTAACTATCTTAACGACAGATTTTTTTTTTAAAGAACATACTGTTTAGTGGCGAAGCAACATTTACGACAAATGGTGTGGTATCTAGTCAAAATTGTAGATATTGGGCAGCCAAAAATCCCAACTTTGTAATTAACTGTAAAAACCAATACAGTGAAAAAGTTAACGTGTGGTGTGGCATATTAAACGAACAAATTGTTGGCCCCTTTTTCCTGGATAACCTCAACGCAGAAAATTTTCTAATTTTTTTACAAAATGATTTAGATGATTTTTTTATGGAAATGCCTTTAGCACAGAAAGAAAATGTATACTTTGAGTTAGATGGTGCCCCGGCGCACAATTCTCTGATAGTTAGAAATTTTTTAAATGCAAATTGGGGGCGAGCGTAGAGGCGACTTCAATGTGAATATCAGTCGATATTCCGTTGAAGCAACGTCGAGCGCGGTTAGTACTTGGATGGGCGACCCACCTATCTTGGGAAATACAGCGTTCTCGCCCCACCTTCTAGAGGCTTGTATATCAGTGTATACTCGGAAGTTACGTAATTTCAGACGAGGATTACGTAGTGGATATACCATCCTTCGGAGGGGATGTAAAGCAGGCGGTCCCTTGTCTATTAAATGTTAGGCAAGTAAAAGATCCCTACTCTTCTTAAGGGAAGAGGTTCGGCAAAATTTCCAGGTTGGGGGTAGCTCGTCTCCTGGCGTCGGTGATAGGCCCTGGTAGCGGAAATAGGCCGACGTTAAATAGTTAAAAAAAATAAATAAAATAAATGCAAATTTCCCAATGAAGTGGATAGGCAGAGGTAGCACTTTAGAACCGTGACCCCCTAGATCGCCTGATATTACCCTTGTGACTTTTTTCTATGGGGGTACTTGAAAAATAAAGTTTATGCTACTCGGCCGCGTAACAGACAAGAGCTTTGCCTTACGATTAGGCAAGCGTGTCAAGAAATTACTCCCCAAACTTTAAGAAAAGTGATTGAACGGTTAAGAAGGGTTGTTGAAAAGTGTATTTTATTGGAAGGTGGTTATGTTGAAGAGACCAGAATTTTTAAAAAAGTCGTTTTTAGGTTTGCTATAGCAATTAAATAAAGTTATAAAAAATTAAAAAATGTTTTTTAAGAAATTAATTAATAATATTTCGTTTCTGCCTTAATCCGTTTTTGAGATCATGGAGAATATGGATTAAGAGGTGTTTGGACATGCTGAATACAAATATGATAGAAAAATTTGTCTAAAATAAGCCCTAATATCCTTTTGCCAAAAAACCTTCCCTATTTTACCCCCTAAAACCGTACGCCAATGAAGAATGAAAATTTTACTATGCCAAATAATTCATTTTTCCTACATATAATTACCACCCAAATTTGAAGAAAATCGCATTATTAATAACTGAGATATTAAGGTAGATTTATGAAAAGCGGGACACACTGTATACAGTTGCATTAGAACAATAGCAATTTTTTTAAAGATTATACTACGTTTGGTTTTTTAAAGATTTATAATAAACCGAAAATAACCGCATATTTCCTTCTCACTGTGCAAAATCCTATCCTTAATACTCCTTTTTTTATCTTTATACGGTGTTTTTCAAAAAATTCGCGTCATACGGAAATTTTTTTATTTTTGTTTTGTACGTATTAAGTAAAGGTAATTTCTACAAATTTTACTTAAATCGACCCCTCTGCCTGAGGGTTTATTCCACATCATTTTTTCTGATGTACAGGAAATGTATTCCTGTGTTTTTCCTGGACCAATTATATAAAAAATACTCCAGAGAGATAAGGTATTGAGAAAATACATTAACATTTTGAAAATACTAACCTGTAATTGAGAAATATTCTAAAGAATATCATAAAGTCATAAAGCCCCAATATGTTTACAGGCGAAATAACCATAATAGACTCAATAACAAAATGCAGGGTAGTATTAATATTCTCAATCGTTTAAACAGGGTTTTACAGCTATCCCAATTATTTAAACCTGCAATAAATCCTACGGTTCTTTTTTGCAATTATAAGACTCTAATTTGCTGAAGCCAACCTTGTTGGTATGCTTTGAAGATTGCTGGAATTCCAGCAGATCAGCTCACTTTTACGAATTAGCATGGCAATCTTCAATGCATGCCGACAATGTTGGCTCCAGCAAGTTGGATCGTCTGCAGGCCCCTTAATACTATGGCTTGCAGCTCTCCAGGCAATTATGGCGTAAGATATTACAGATTGAAAATGAGAATGAACGTGATCAAGAACATCACGTAATTGGTTAATACTATAACAAACTGGAGCAACTCTTTCTCTTTTGCAAATACTATCAATATGCACAGATCACGAACAGTTGTCTGATAAATATAAACCTGAAAATTTAACAGTTTGCTCTTGTTTGTTCTTAAGGTACTAAATTCTAAAAATATAGATTGTTTATTATTTAGAACAAGCCTATTTTCGGTAAACTATTCGTGAGCCCGTGAGAGCTTTATATTAGCTTTGTTTACTGTATGTTCTATTTCGATTCTGATATTAGAAGAGATGAGTCATCAGCAAATAGTAATCTCACTGACTCCTGAAAAACTAGAATATCGAAGAAAAAGGCAGAAACGTTTTAATACGTTTATTTTATGGCATATGTCATATACACGTCGAGATTTCAAGTTTGAGCAAAATAAATTTTCTGTCTGTCGTTCTGTTTTGTCTGTCTATCTGTAACTTTTTTTGTGCGCACGATTACTCTGGAACCGTTTAAAATATTGACTTGAAATTTGGTACACGTATGTATATTAACGAGATCTGGAACTAGATTATATTTTGATCTTATATCGTTGAAAGATTGGAGGGTAAATTGGGGTAAATGGGGGGTAAATAGGTAAATCAAGCAAGTAAGAATCCATAAAATTGATATTTAGTATATATAAAAGTAGATAAGGTCGCAAACATTTTTTTGGCATTAAGCATCCCCATTACCATCTCCACCCCATTATTAAAGGGGGTGAAAAAAATAAAATTGTGATTTAGTGTGTATACAAGAACCAAAGATATCAATTTTTATTTTACTTCTTCCACCACCACCATCCACTCCCTACCACCATCCCCATCCCCACTACCGATGTGGCATATCGTTTTATAGGTATTTGGGGTAAGCGATTTCAAATAGCTTCATAAACAATGTTTTCTATACCGGGTACCACACGCTAGTGGCTCCCCCCAATATTTCCTTCATTTTTTAACTTATTCATTTGAAATTTGGGGTGATTTTTGGGCATAAAAAAACGGTACGAGATCATTTCCGGTTTACCCGGAAATGACCGCAACTTTTGATTTTTAAATGAAACACCCTGTATATTTTTTCATATTTGGATTCAAGACAACATTCCGAGTATATCATGAGATTTTCGCAAATTTTTGAGTCCCATGTTCAGTTTTTTTAAGCATTTTTAAGACATTCGTCTAGAGTGCTTTGGAATACCATTTGTTCTACGGCAGGTAAAGTGCAATGGAAAAATATAATTTTTCGTTTAATTTCATTAACAAGGCTCGGGAGATTTATCTCTTTGGTGGTTAAATCAGGGTTGACTCTAGGTCAGCGCTGAACGATTTGTATGCAAGTATGACACAATATATTTTACATTGTACTTTTTTTAGAGAATTCTGTACTATCCAAAGTTAATATGGTAATAAATTTTACGATATTATGAAATTCGCTAAAAAAAGTACAAGGTAAGATACATTGTGTCATACTTGCATAGAAATCTTTAGAGCCTGGTTTTTGACGTCACAGAGATAAATCTCCCGAGCCTTGTTCATTAATAACTATTTACGAGCTTCCAAAATCGAGCAAATCACTTTTTTATCGAAAACTTTTTTTTATAATGTTCAATAAATTATAATTTTTTTTCTGAATTCATTGATATCCATTTCAAATTTATGCTATTTGTTTTTCTATTTTAATAAATTTATTTAAAAATAAAAAATCACTTTCAAAATAATTTTTATTAATCCTCATAGTTTGCACTAGTACTTATACCTATTAAGAAACAAAAGAGAGGACCAAAAGGCTATTATTCACAAAAAGGTAGTTATTCACATTTCATTATTAGACATGATTTTTGCACAGGCAACTACGTTAAGGTTCAAGAAAAATTATATTGAAAGTGATTTTTTATTTTTAAATAAATTTAATAAAATAGAAAAACAAATATCATAGATTTGAAATGGATATCAATGAATTCAGAAAAAAATCTATAATTTATTGAACACTCTGAGCAACCACCTTCCCATTTGAAAGAAAATAGTTTTCGATAAAAAAGTGATTTGCAGGCTTCGTAAATAGTTATTGATGAAATTAAACGAAAAATTATATTTTTTCCCTTGGACTTTACCTGCCGTAGAACAAATTTTGGTATTCCAAAGCACTCTAGACGAATGTCTTAAAATGCTTTAAAAAACTGAACATTGACTCAAAAATTCGCGAAAATCTCATGATATACTCAGAATGTTGTCTCGAATCCAAATATGTAAAAATATACGGTGTTCTAAAAATCGAAAGTTGCGGTCATTTCCGGATAAACCGGAAATGGTCTCATACCGTTTTTTTATATCCAAAAATCAATTTTTACAAGTAGTTTATGCATCCCAAATTTCAAATGGATAGGTTAAAAAATAAAGGAAATATAGGGGGGAGCCACTAGCTTGTGGCACACGGTATAGTGGAGTGCCAATATAGTATTAACATTTTTTTCGTTGTGAGAGACTTGGATAAAATACGGATGTATCGAAATAAGTATATTTCAATTAATAAATCAGGAAATTATTTTAAAAATACACTACCTAGTACGGAGAGCTTCAATAAACTAAATGATATTGCAATTAAAAAAGTTCATCTGAGTAATTTGTCTCATGATAAACAAAATTTAATAATTAGAATTTAGCTTATACATGTTCATTTTATTAATCATGACCATAATAGATTTAATAATAATTTGCAGCTGTGGACCTTGGGTTATCACCAATGTCGATTTACATATGAGAGTCAAGAAGACGTTAAAACTGTAGTAGCTAATATGATTAAATACGATTTCCCTATGGATGTGCTTTGGCTCGACGATGGCCACAGTAATAAAAATAGATATTTCGAGTGGAATCCTGAAAATTTCACTGATCCAATTGAAATGCAGAAAAATGTATCAGCCGTAGGTAAAAAGTTTGTATCTATATCAGATCCTCATATTAAGATTGCTGATGACTATCCCGTGTATACTGGGGCCAAAGGGAAATATTTCGTAAAATGGGCAAATGGAACCGATTTTGAAGGTAAAATCATAAGTGTGTGATATTATACAATGAAAAGTAATTCAGTATCTTAATTCTGAATTTAGGAGAATGTTGGCCAGGACAATCAAGTTACATAGATTTCTTAAATCCGGAAGCTAGTGAATATTACGCCAGTTGGTATGCTTACGATAAATTCAACAAAACTACAGAAACATTAGCTGGAATTTGGAATGATATGAATGAACCCTCAGTGTTTGACGATTCACTGGAAAAAACTCTACCCTTTGAGGTTTTACATTACGGCAATGTTCCCCACAGAGACGTACACAATATTTATGGGTTTTTACAGGTAAATACAACGTAGAACCGCATTCGCATGAAGAAAATCTATGCACATAATCCCAGTGTACTCAGATATAAATTAAGTTTTTTTTATTTAAATTTCTAGTCAAGGTTCTAATATCTATGACCAAGTTGGAGATGTTAGGGAAGTTACAAACTTTTTTTTAAGCTAGGAATTAATAAAGTGACATTTGGCTGATCGTACCTAAAAAGTAATAATAATGACATTTCCCCCAATAATTTTCCAACTTCAAGACTTTTTAATGTAATTTGTTTTCACATAAATAATAGCAAAATTGGAGATGAATCACATTTGCGTTGTCATTATTACTATATAATCATTTCTGAAAACAACAAGTTTTGAGTAAAAATGTTCTTTCTATAAATTGAGGTGCAGATGGGGCTGCGATGCAAAGAAATTGTTCGATCCCAGGAACTTTTATAATACGAACAATTTTGTTACTTTGTGTTAAATTAAAATTAATTATCTACCTCATTGTTTTATTAAATTTATTATTATCAGTTGTAGACATGGTTACATTTGGAAAAAAATGAGATTTTTGTTACTTAAAAAAAATTAAAGATCTCGAAACTCAGTGATTTTTTGAAAATTGTTCGTATATAAAAGTTGCTTAGAATGTAATGTTTCATCACATGCACCTCTTTTTAAGGTTCCTGGTATCGAATAATTTCTTTGCATCGCAGTACCATCTACCGGGTGCCACAGGCTAGTGGCTCCCCTTGTATTTTCTTTATTTTTTAACTTATTTATTTGAAATTTGGAGTGCATAAACTACCTGTAAAAATGATTTTTTTGACATAAAAACGGTATGAGACCATTTCCGGTTTATCCGGTCCGGACTTTTGATTTTTAAATGGAACACCCTGTATATTTTTACATATTTGGATTCAAGACAACATTCTAAGTATATCATGAGATCTTCGCGAATTTTTGAGTCTATGTTCAGTTTTTTAAAGAATTTTAAGACATTCGTCGCTTTGGAATAACAATATTTATTCTACGGCAGGTAAAGTCCAAGAGAAAAATATGAGTTTTCGTTTAATTTCATTAATAACTATTTACGAAGCCTCTAAAATTGAACAAATAACTTTTTTATCGAAAACTTTTTTTTTCAAATGGGAAGGTGGTGGCTCATACTGTTAAAAAAAATTATAGATTTTTTTCTGAATTCATTGATATGTTTCAAATCTATGCTATTTGTTTTTCTATTTTATTGAATTTATTTAAAAATAAAAAATCACTTTCAATACAAGTTTTCTTGAATTGTAACGTAGTTGCCTTTGCAAAAATCGTACGTCTAATAATGAAATGTGAACAACTACCTTTTTGTGAATAATGGCCTTTTGGTTCTCTCTTTTGTTTCTTAACAGGTGTAAGTACTAGTGCAAACTACGAGGATCAATAAAAATTATTTTGAAAGTGATTTTTTATTTTGAAATAAATTCAATAAAATAGAAAAACAAATAGCACAGATTTGAAATGGATATCAATAAATTCAGAAAAATATATATAATTTATTGAACAGTATTAGCCACCACCTTCCCATTTGAAAAAAAAAAGTTTTCGATAAAAAAGTGATTTGTTCAATTTTGGAGGCTTCGTAAATAGTTATTGATGAAATTAAACGGAAAATTATATTTTTCCCTTGGACTTTATCTGCCGTAGAACAAATTTTGGTATTCCAAAGCACTCTAGACGAATGTCTTAAAATGCTTGAGAAAACCGAACATCGACTCAAAAATTCGCAAAAATCTCACGGTATACTCAGAATGACGTCTTGAATCCAAATATGTAAAAATATACCATTTAAAAATCGAAAGTTGCTGTCATTTCCGGGTAACCCAGAAATGGTCTCATACCGTTTTTTATGTCCAGAAATCCATTTTTTCAGGTAGTTTATATACCCCAAATTTCAAATGGATAAGTTAAAAAATAAAGGAAATATAGAGGGGAGCCACTAGCCTGTGGTACCCGGCATACTTCGATTTGTAGAAAGAACGTTTTTACTCAAAACTAAAGTCATTTATATATATATATATATATATATATATATATATATATATATATATATATATATATATATATATATATATATATATAGCGATTATCTTTCACAGAACTTAAATACCTCTTTTGGTTATCGAGAAAATGGCCCCGGGAGTTTTAAGTGGGACACCCTGTAATATATTTTTTAACAAATCAATCAAAATAGAAAAGTGTATCCAAAGCACTAGCTGATATTTGTAGGAATCAATATCCTACAAATATCAGCTAGTGTTTTGGATATATTTTTCTATTACATACTGCTGTTGCTAGTAGTGCCTCAAGATAAATTATTTGAAAATACCGAGCGAACATCGTATCTGAATGCCCGTCCAGCGTTTATTTTGATAATCCGATCTTCTGGACGCCCAAATAAGAATATTTTACGAGACGATAAATTAAATACACTAAAAACCTTTTTATTAACAATGTTATCAATGCCTTCGCGGTTAGCAACTTACATTTTGTTGAATCCATACTTTCTAGGAACAAAATAGCACAGCATTTTAACTACAATTTTTATTCTACCGCTGTTTTAGACAAGAGCCACTCATGAAGGACTTTTACGAAGAGACAACCGTACCAAACGACCATTTATTTTAACCCGGTCCTTTTTCGCTGGTTCTCAAAGGTATGCTGCCATATGGACTGGAGACAACGCCGGAGATTGGTCGTACCTTTCTACCAGTTTATCTCAATGTTTAACTGCTAATATATTAGGAATAGTATACTGTGGAGCCGATGTAGGAGGATTTCAGACTAAACCAACTGATGAGCTTCTACAAAGATGGTATCAAGTAAGCTTGAATTTTTCAAATTTAGTATTAGGATCCTTATGTGAAATAAGATATTAACGATACTGTCGTTGATCCCATCCCACAAACCGCTAATACAACAACTATGAGTAATTACATATAATATTGCACATCCCGCACTACACTACTAAGGCATAAGTGCAATTACCCCCCCCCCCCCCCCACACACACTAAATAATATTTAATAATCATTTCATTTTTTGAGTGAATATATAAGGTGATTTGCATATTTTATGCATGAAAATGTTCTGAGAAATAAATTTATTTTTTAAATTTTCGATTTGTTTGTTTTAACTTACCTACATTTATTAAATAAAAACTGTTTCCAATATTTTCCAAAAAAAAAAAAAATTATTATTATAGACCTTTGTGCTTGTTCTAATAATATCATTAATATCTTAATATCTACTTTTACTCGAAGCAAGTGATTACCACAAACACTTTTGCTCATCATGATTATCCAGCTTTCCAAAATAAATTAGGAAATGTATAAGTGAAGTCATCCCATTAAATGACGAAGATCCAAATGCTCTGGGGATTTTCTAAAAGAGACCATCAAACAAACACTAACGAAAACACAAAGCGAGATACGTAAATGTGAAGCAACCTTGAATAACTGCCGAAATTTTAACTGAAGTACAATCTAGGAACATTCTGAAGCTCAACGCTACCGTGAAATCAAAAGGGTACAACGGACTGATGCGGATAATTCAGACTCTTTGTCGCAGGAATAAGAATTCTTATCTACAAGACGTCTGTAAAGAACTGAAGTCACATGATGACCACAATAACAACAAGGATGCTTTCCTAGCAGTAAGATCGAGTAATTACATGTAAATTTAAACCAAAGGCATGGTCAATTAAGGACTCCACCGGTACTCTACGAACTGAAGGGATCAGATTATTGAGGTGTTGTGCCAATATTGCGAAAAGCTTTTGAAAGTAACCACCGTGAGATAGAAGATGACTGGCAGCAAACCTACGAACACGAAACTTTAATAATGAAATCAAAAGTGGAGACAGCCGTATAAAAATCAAAAACTGGTAAAGTAGCCCGAGGCGCCTAAGTCTGTTGAGGAAGATGGAATGAGAATTCTTCACAGAATATATCAAAGAATTGGAAGACAGGAATCTAGTCCGATGATTGGAGAATCTCAATTTTCATACAATTACATAAAATTGAAGCGACATGTCTGTGATAACTAAAGATTGCTAGTATTAATATCACACGCCAGTAAAATAATGCTGTATATGGGTCACTACGTGCGTCAGCACTATCTGTTTTGGCAGGTGCCTCCTGAACAAGTGGGCTTTGTTAAAGAACGCGGTACTAGAGAGCGAATACTGAATTTGCGACCACTTATTGAAAAGGTAATAGAATATTACGTGCCTCGTAGACCGTAAGGCTTTTGACAATGTGGAATGGGACAAACTGTAGGTTATATTATTGGAGATGGGGACATTCAAGCATTTGGTCTTTATTATTCGTCGACTGTATGAAGAAAACTCTGCTTTGGTGAAAGTAGACAACACTCCGACAAATGTTAAATTGGTGAATGCGTCAGACAGGGTTATGCTCTGTTAACAATCATCTTTATTATTTATAGTGAACACGTCATGCGACGTGTGCTAGAGAACTGGCAGGGTGGAGTGGCTATAGGCTATGAGCTCATACACTGCAGACAATAAGCTCTGATTATGGTTTAAGTGTAAATTACAACAACACGAAAATTATGATTGCAGATCGACCAAATGATAACCACCCAGACAAGTTAAGAATCTCATGTTATGGTCACATCAACCGGTGAAAGGACAATATAAAACGGTTGGCAATTCAAGGAAAACCAGAGAGGACGCACTCCAAAATGGTAAGCTGTTGTTACCAAGAAGCTGATGGAAAAGAGCTTTGGTGATATTGTGCATCAAACAGGCAACCACGATAGATGCATGATGCCATCAGATATGCTTTATAACAAACGTAGGCTAATTAGAGTAATTTATGAATCTCATAGAAGACCGGTATCTGCAGACCGATGTATCTGTCAAGGCGCCACTTACCACAAGCATAATCTTTCTGTTACTTGGGTGGACTATGCAGGCATTTGATACTACCTCCCATACCCTGCTTATCTCTGGTTGACAGAATTCACCCTAATGTATGTAGAAGATCTGAAGTCCTGTTAACACTGAATAACAAAATTTTCTATAAGATCTGCGAAAAACCTGATATCTACAAAGTGGGCTAATTACAGAAGAGGAGTTTTCCAAGGAGTCTCTTTAATTTCTCTATTATCCACCTCTCACTCTTAGCCACCTAGTAGTAGAGAACATAAAATCACTCACATCCTCTACATAGATGATCTTGAAGTAATGATTAGGCATACTTCTTAATAGGCTTTTCTCATTCTAGGCAGCCGTTTGGTTACCGTTCTACAGAGGTCACTCTGGAAAAGAAACACCAAGACGTGAGCCCTATCTATTCCCTGAAGATGTACAATCTGTTATTAGAAATGCATTAAAACTTCGTTACAAGCACATACCGGTATTTTATACACTTGCTTTTCAACACTGGGTGTTGGGTGATCCTATCATTAGACCTTTGTTCTATGAGTATCATGACCTTCTTGAATACGATGATCATGTATTAATAGGTAATAAATGAATGAAGTTGTTATATAAGTTAAGCACTACAGATTCTTTTTATTTTTTAGGTAGAGATATTCTGGCAAGGCCAGTAGTGGAAGAGGGAGCGGAAAATGTTGAAGTTACTTTCCCTGGCGAAGGAACATACTGGTATAGAGTGGATGATGATTCATTTGATGTACACGATGGTGGAACTACAGAAAATATAGCTGTTGATATCACCACTGTAAGTTATACAGGTAACGATATTACACAGATAAAAATAATTTCTTGAATCAAGAATCCATTGTTTTAACGAATATGCAAATAAATAAATTCTTCACACAAAACAAATACTTTTGTCACAAGATAAATTATTCTTGAAACAAATATATTTGTTTTATATGAAGAATTTATTTATTTGCGTATATATGAAACAATGTATTCTTGAATCAAATCAATATTTCTATCTGTGTACGTGTTTACAGTTTTTGCAAATTGCCAAATCGTGCATCCGTGAAATAAAGCACTCGATAATACTACACACTACCTGTTCCGAAAATTAAATAAATGTCTCACTCTTCTAAGTGTCAGATATGTTTGATCGGTGAAAACCGGGTGATCTCGATCGTGCTTCTTGTAAACTATCCTACCTTGGGTAAATGCTATCTGACATTCAACAATGATTTCTAAATTTTTTCATTCTGCCGCCATTTCCGTCTAATTTATTCTCTCCACCATGTAAATACCGAGAGCGCTAGGGCGTAGAGTAAGGGATAGGCACCAAACGGTTGGTAGGAATGAAGTCCAAAACTTCTAATTTAAGCTATACCTATACTGACGATCTTAACATCCCTCGATCTAAAACATATATTCACTGATTTCCCATATCTTACATCGTGGATATGTTATCAGGGTCAAGTGGCGTTCTTTCAGATTCGTGACTGTTCTGTAACTTTCAGATCGGAGTTGTCCCTCAGGTCGATCTTTCTTAGAGCACCTTAGTTAACATCTTAATACCGTTGCTGCATTACAGTCCACTTGATTGGCAACATCCTGTAAAAAAAGCACTGCTGGTTTCTTTACGAATTATATAGATATTCCTAAAGCATTTGAACACGCTAAACAAATTTGGAATTAGTCATGGGGTTGTCATTCAGAGTGACAAAATATCAAAGACAAGAGAAATCCGAGAACCTTTTTTTTTTATCCAAAAAAATTGTTTCAAGAGCGGAGGGATAAAATCCGAAAGAATTTTTTGAAGAGCGAGGGGAGAAATCCCAAAAAAACAGGCATACGTCAAATTTATATCGTAAATTAATTAAAAACTGAAACAAATGAATATAGATCTTTTCACGGAAATGGAAGTTGTAAGGTTAAGTGATATTAATATTCTTGGGTTTTATTTTTTACGCAGACGCAGAACTATCATTGCATTTTCGGCGCCCCCCCCAAGAAGGCGCTCGGTGCGGCCGCACCGCTCGCACCGCCCTAGGGCCGCCCCTGAAGACAATAATAGTAATTGCATTGTGTGTACTTAAGTGAGTAGCACGGTTAATATTGCAGAAAAAAATAATTTTCAGAAATTTCAAATTCTGTACAAAAATTGTGGGAGACCTTTCAAATATAAGGGAAAAGATCTTTTGCTGAACATTATCTGGTTTAACAACTGCAGGTATTGCCTTGCATTTAAGTGCGATGGTAGGAAGTAAATGTGATCCTAATATGTACCATACCGTTCAAACAATCGTTTTCTCGGGGCAAGCTTTAACATCTTTTATCTCATTAATGAAGTGCTTTAGGACTTTTAGTTTATGACTTCAAGCTTAATTTTGAGAAAGGAGCAACTTATATGAATAAGTTTATAACGGAGCGGATCTGGTTTTGAAATAAAACTAACTTTTTAATTTTTTTTTTTAACAATTCGATTACAAGCGTTCTCTTTTATCACGTTAATTCAGCTTAATCACAGAGGGTGGGGGAGGAATTAACATTTAAATTTCGCAAAAACAGGTTTTTCCACGATAACTTTGCTAATATTAACTTGACGTAAAAAAAGTTAAATTAAAAATTGAAGATCTCACGGAAGTGCATAATCTGGTAGATTGATAAAATATTAAGATAGAAAAAAGATTTATACTGCCGAATATCCCTATCCCCTTTCCTTAACCCTTTATCTCCACAAACGCATTATGTCCCCTCCCTCCCTTCCTATTACTTGGATTGCGCTATATTTTTTTTAAATTAAAGAATCCTCGCTTACCTGTAAAAAAATTTCTCCTCTAAACCCTCTCCTTCGTATTCAAAAACTCACTTGAAAAAAAAATGCAAAGAGTTTCTCCCCTCTCACAAGTTTGTTTATTTGAAAAAAAAATTTAAAAAATTAATCAGTCAAATACTAGAGGTAATAACGAACAACTTCCATTTTGGTTTTTGAAAATCGCACGACAGGGAAAAAAGTTATAGGGGGTTGAATGACATTCCTTTCTCTACCTCCCCCCCTCCCCTATTTGGCCCACCATCCCCATTCTCCGGCTCCATCAATTTTAATCTATTTCACCTATCTCAAAAAAATTTCATCCCCCTAACTTCTTTTTTTTCATGAAAAAATTAAGGAATTATTTTTTTGTATATCAGTGTTACGGCAAAAAACGCGTATATTCCTTAAAAAAATTCACGAAAAGTTACCGTCCGATTTAAAAAATTTTAATTTAAATTAACCAGATCATGTGCTTCCGTGAGATCTTCAATTTTTGATTTAACTTTTTTTTCGTCAAGTCAATAATAACGATGTTATGGTGGAAAATTAGTATATTATTCAACGAGCGGTAATTTAGGTAATATCTCACACAGATGAAAGTTTACGAGCCGTAGGCGAGTGCTGTAATTCATCATGTGAGTTATTACCATTACCGCAAGTTGAATACTATACTTTATCTACGATTATAACAATAAATATTAAATTGAGAAAATTTTCTTTAAATTACTCAGTTTGTTTATTAACAAAATTAACTGTAAAATTTAATTTTTGTTCACCCTTTTATATTTGTTGTCTTCAAAGATTTAGCCACCTTTACGTGGAGGTAGAATGTGATTTTTAATCGAAATGGTGCATAAACTGCTTGTAGACAAAAAATCGGCTTTGTAGATTAATATTAGCGGCGGAAAATGCAAAACTTCTCCGCGAACTGCAATAGCCCGGAGCGCATATTCGGTCAAATGTCTTGTTTTTTATGTTAGAGAAAAAATTTAAAAAGCGTCGGAAAGAAATGTAAGAAATTACACGTTTTCCTATAGAGTGTATGTAAATCTTAAAAAAACAATTTTTCTCAGAAACCTTTGTTTCGAAGGGCCAAGATTAAGGGAGCGTCAAAGTAGTACACGATATTAAGTGAACATCGTATATGAGATCGATTTCAGTTAATTACCGATTAATTACGGTGATTATTTCACTCATTAACGCTATAGCCAATGAGAGCCCGTTTTTTCAAAACATTGCACCAATCAAACGTCATTATTAGTGGTAATTCAAGCTAGATCGGCTTTTGACAGGACCAACATGCAAAATTTATCGCTCTAATTTTTTAGGTCGCTGCAGCGGCAAATATGCGAAAATTTTTTGACGTTTTTTGTCGAGCTTTTAAGTTTTATCTATAAATATCTTCTCTAGCTTATTACTAAGTAATTGTTAACGTACTTACCTTGTAAATTGTAATATTGTATTATGTAGTAGCAAACAAAAACACACCTCAATTCCAAAGCGAATCTGGTCTGAAATATATAGGCTGTAACTTTTGCCTATCTGTAACTATGTCAGTTTTCCTAGTGTTCAATCAGGTAACAATTACACACAAAGATTGTACTTAATATAGCTCATAATACAGGAACAGCTTTCAATAGCTCAATAACGTAGTTACAAAGGTAAGCAAATCATTTATTATAAATGTCAAGTACACATTCGCTCTGGAACAAACTAAAAATGTATAGTACCTACTTACATATGGTAATCTACCAAAAAGTAACTCGTTGAATCAAAGCTGTGCATCAAACATTATAATTTGTTGTATTTAAAATTCTCTTTGCTTAACAAAGCAAACCTCAACATAATTAATTCATAAACTTCGTAAGTTAAAAGTAAGGATTAAATACGTAAATATGAGTCGATGAACATTTATTTATTATGGAATATAACTTGTAGCGCTAGATGGCGCTCTCTATGCCAATCTCGGAACCATGGGTGTATATTTTATTTGGGCGAGACATCGGTACTAAAGTAGTGCTCTCTCTATCGTTCCTCGTCGTATTGCACCTCAGAAACGCCTGAAAGGTGTTAAGCCAGTCTATATATTATAATATCTAAGGTTTCAACTCGTTTTATTTACTAGTTGCCATGGAAACGTCACTAGATTATTTTAAAATATAGCGAATCTCCGTTGTTTCTACTGCGTTTGTTTCAGATTTGCTGTTTTGACAATATGAGTCGGTTTGGAAATATTTCTGTATATCAAATTAATGATGAAATTGAAAATGAAGGTCAGTAAACTCCAAAAAGTGACAAGAAAACGTCTGAAGGCAGTTAATGAGAAAACATAATATTGAAGATGTACTTAATGAATTATTTATTCGTGAAATATTCTCCACAAATACCACTCGTGCTTTAAATTTTGTCTAAAAATTGTTTCTCAAGCTAAGTCGCCCCTAGTTAATATAACTCGTGCAAATTGGCAGTTTATTATCAAAGATTAAATCCCTCCCGCTAAAGCGGTCGGGATTTAATCAGATAATAAACTGCCAATTTGCACTCTTCATATTACCAGGCAACACGCTTTCGAAAAAATTTTCGATAAAATTTTAAGCACTAGTGATATTACATACGATAATAAACTGGGCAACATGCTTTCGAAAAAATTTTCGATAAAATTTTAAGCACTAGTGATATTACATACGATAAAATGGAGAAATTTTACCGAAAAAAGAAAAAAGTCCCAAATCCCGCCCCCTCTAATTCCTTAATTTTTGTCGGAATTCAAAAAATAAAAAAGAGAGTTTTAGCAAATTTAATTCTATTTCAGTTAACTAGAGTAGTCTTTTGACGTAGGAGACAAGATTAAAAAGTTGCCAACTGTAGAAGTTCAAAATTTGCGATTTTTTGCCGTACATGGCCAACATTTCAGTAGTTATCTCCGAAACGAAAAAAAAAATCAAAATTCTGATAGTAGCAAAAAATTCGTAATGGAAAATACTCGTTTGACCTTGTTTTTTACCTCGAGCTAATTCCCACCGTTTCGGAGATATCTGCGAAAAATAACAAAAAAATAGCTTACATTTCGGAGTCGAAAAAATTGCAAAACATGCAAACTTGACACGTTCATATTTTTCGAAAAAACCCATTGGGACGGCCGTAACGATGTCGCGACGTAAAGAGAAAATGTTCCAGATAAACCTAATCGTAAATTGCACGGCGAAATTCGAAAATTCGGCTCGGCACGAACGAATCAAAAGTAGCATTTTGTGACATTTCAGAAAATCTTTATAGATATTAACGCGAATAATTTGTCACTACCTCCTTGGCTCCTGGCTCCACCTTCGTGTGTTGCGCGTTACGTCGATTGGACAGGCTAGGCATGAAGATAAAGGTGATTGGCTCTGTACCTAGTGAGTTATAATAACTCACGCATTAATTAGTATATAACCTGATAAGAGTAGATAATAGTATATTATTCAACGAGCGGTAATGTAGGTAATAACTCACGCAGATGGAAGTTTGTAGCACGAGCCGTAGGCGAGTGCTGTAATTCATCAAGTGAGTTATTACCATTACCGCAAGTTGAATACTATACTTTATCTACGATTATAACAATAAATATTAAATTGAGAAAATTTTGTTTAAATTACTCAGTTTGTTTATTAATAAAATTAACTGTAAAATTTCATTTTTGTTCACCCTTTTATATTTGTTGTCTTCAAAGATTTAGCCACCTTTACGCGGAGGTAGAATGTGATTTTTAATCGAAATAGTGCATAAACTGCTTGTAGACAAAAAATCAGCTTTGTAAATTAATATTACGCTGCGGAAAATGCAAAACTTCTCCGCGAACTGCAATAGCCCGGAGCGCATATTCGGTCAAAAGTTTTTTATGTTAGAGAAAAAATTAAAAAAGCGTCGGAAAGCTCAATCAATTCTCTTTACATAAGCTGTCTACAATTTTTTCGAAAAAAAAGATAATCATCGAGATATTCGAGGAAATGTAAGAAATTACACGTTTTCCTAGAGAGTGTATGTAAATCTTAAAAAAATTGTTTTTCTCAGAAACCCTTTCGAAGGGCCAAGATTAACGGAGCGTCAAAGTAATACATGATATTAAGTGAACATCGTGTATGAGATCGATTTCAGTTAATTACCGATTAATTACGGTGACAAAATAGAGAAATTTTAGCGAAAAAAAAGAAAAGTCCCAAATCCCGCCCCCTCTAATTCCTTCATTTTTGTCGGAATTCAAAAAATAAAGAAGAGAGTTTTAACAAATTTAATTCTATTTAAGTTAACTAGATTAGTTTTTTGGCGAAGGAGCCAAGATGTAGATGTAGTTGCCAACTGTAGAAGCTCAAAATTTGCGATTTTTTTGCCGTACATGGCCAACATTTCAATAGTTATCTCCGAAACGAAAAAAAAAATCAAAATTCTGATAGTAGCAGAAGATTCGTAATGAAAAATACTCGTTTGACCTTGTTTTTTATTTCTACCTAACGCCCAGCGTTTCGGAGATATCTGCGAAAAATAACAAAACACAGCTTACATTTCGGAGTCGAAAAAATTGCAAAAACATGCAATCTTGACACGTTCATATTTTTCGAAAAACACCATTGGGACGGCCGTAACGATGTCGCGACGTAAAGAGAAAGTCTTCCAGATAAACCTAATCGTAAATTGCACGGCGAAATTCGAAAATTCGGCTCGGCACGAACGAATCAAAAGTAGCATTTTGTGACATTTCAGAAAATCTTTATAGATATTAACGCGAATAATTTGTCACTACCTCCTTGGCTCCTGGCTCCACCTTCGTGTGTTGCGCGTCGATTGGACAGGCTAGGCATGAAGATAACGGTGATTGGCTCTGTACCTAGCGTGAGTTATAATAACTCACGCATTATAACTCACGCTGTTTGTTTATGGATACTATTAATTGATCAAAAGCAGTTCATTAATTAGTATATAATCTAATAAGAGTAGATAGACGTCTTTTTGCGAATTTTAAATGCGAATTCCTCCCCCATCCCGTGCGATTAAGCTGAAGTAACTTGATAACATGATAAAAGAGAACGCGTGTAACAGAACTGTCAACAAAAGTTGTTTTAAAAACTCCTGTTGTTCTTGCCAGATCCGCTCCAGTATTAATATAATAACCAAATCTGAAGTTTCTTTGCAAGAAATAAAAAGCGTGAAAATTTAAAATTTTATATAAACTAACATTACTACAAAAATAATAAACCTTTTTTATTGAAACTTGGCGGAAATGCAAGTCTCATGGATATAATCCGTTATGGAAAATTACAAATAAACAAATGTATCATTTTCTCTAAACACATGCATGCGAAACATATTGCGAAAATTTAAGTTTTTCGCCATAAAAATACTGTACCGATACAGTAAAATTAAAAATAAAATTTTCTCTGTAAAATAAAATAAAAAGGGGGATTTTAAAAAGTGGCTAATTTTGGCCTAAGCCGAACAACCGAACATGAATCTCATGATGATAGCATTTTTCCCGTAGAATGCGATGATGTATTCGGTTTTACGGAAAAGCGGTGGGAAAATGTGGAAAAGCTAAGAAAATACCTGAGAATTAACAAAATCCTGTCTGAGATATTCACAAGTTAAACTTTTAAGATCTATAATATTTTAATCTAGATTATGGTGGTTTCTTTTAGTATTTCTCTCACAGAATATGATACTCTACTTCGCTTTTCCGAAAAATGTCGAGAAAATGCGGAAATATTAAGAAAATTCTTAAAGATTCACAAATTCGAGCCTGTAATATTCAAAATGTAAACTTTTTAAGATTTAGACCTTATTACGCGAAATTCAGCTGGTTTCTTGTAGTATTTTTCCCGTGGGATACGAGGGTCTACTCTCATTTGCAGGAAAATGTTAGGAAAATGCGAAAAAATTAACAAAATGTTTAAAAAATCACAAAATCTAGTCTGCGTCATTCTTAAGTGAATTATATTAAGAACTAACATTATTAACTTGAGTTTAGGTACTTGAAATTAAGTTAGATACTCTGGATCTTAATGGGTTTAATTTGTGGTTGTTACATGATAAATATTGTAAGTTATTATGCACTTTTTTAATTTTTCCGAATTTTCCCGGGGTTTTTCCGCATAGCCGTGTTAACCTTCTCTTTTCATTGAATAAGTACGAGAAATCACTATAATCTCAAGTTATTAACGTTGATTCCTAATATATTTCATTTAGGAATGACGCAGACCTCATATTTGAGTCATCGGATATTTTCTTGATTTTCTACATTTTTCCAGCATTTTAACGCAAAACAGAGTAAACCATCGTATTTCAAAAGAAAAATACTATGAAAAACCACCTCAATCTTCAGTTATATATTCTGCATCTTAAAAGGTTAAAATTTTGATTATTTTAGGCTAGATTTTGTGAGTTTTCAATGATCTTTTTAATTTTTACGGCTTTTCCCATCATTTTCCCGCAAAAAAGAGTTGACCCTCGTATCCTACGGAAAGAATACTACAAGAAACTACCTGAATCTAGCATAATAAGCTATGGATTTTAAAAAGCTTAAATTTTGAATATCACATTAGCATTTTCCTGACATTTTTCGGCAAGGCAAAGTAAAGAATCATATTCTACGAGAAAAATACTAAAAGAAACCACCACACTCTAAAATAAAATATAATGGATCTTAAAAGTTTAACTTGTGAATATCTCAGACAGGACTTTGTAAATTCTCAAGCATTTTCCACATTTTCCCGCCATTTTTTCGCAAAACCGAATACGTCATCGCACTTTACGGGAAAAATGCTATCAAGAACCGTGTTCATTTTCCGTTGTTCAGCTTAGGCCAAAATTAGCCACTTTTTAATATCCTCCTATTCAAATAATTTTCCGTATTTAAAAAAAAAAAAGAATAAAAGTAATGTAATTTTCGATTCGTCATTGAATAAAATAAACAGCATAATACAAACCTAGATAAAAAAATTATAAAATAATTTAATAAAACCGGTAAACAGAACACATAACTAAAAATAACAAATGTAAGTGTATCAGTGCGATATTGCGACATCATTTAATGAGTGCGATAGAAATATAAACTAAATAGTTTTGCTTGTTTCCGTTAGCTCTAAGAGATACACTTACAAATACTCTGTATTTGAAAATATTTGACAATATCGATTTCGTACCGCAAATGGCTCTTTTTAAAATAGTAGTACCGACGTATCGAATAAGAGCTTTTTCGTACTCAAGGTACAATTGTATCGAAACGACAGCACGGTGGTAGTGACATCAGGGGACGCGTGGCTTGGGGGGGGGGGGGGGGTAATTAAGGGTAATTAATAGATAATTAAGGGGGATGGGTATTAGAGAGGGAAATTAGCGGGTAAAGGTAATTAATGGTAATTAGCGGTTAATTAAAGGTAATTGTAGGGTGATTAAGAGTAATGAATGTAACTGAGAGTCATTAGGGAAAGGTGGGACAAACTGAAACAAGGTGAGACAAAGTGGGAATTAATGGGGTAATTAACCGGTAATTAGTCGGGGGTAATTAGATGGTAAGAAAAATTAAAGGTAATTAAGGGTGTTTAAAAAACAAGATTAAAATATGGATAAATAGGGATAACCTACTACTTCTTAATATTTGATGCCATGCTGCGAAAGGATAAACTTGTTTACATATAACATATAATGTTTGTAATGCAACATTCACTTGGTCTGCGGGATAAGCCGCCAGCTAATATTCATAAAAACAAATCTTTTACACTGAAAAAAAAATGTTTTGATTCAAGAATATATTGGTTTATATACCGGGTGATTCAGTTTGGTATTCGCCCGCCCGTATCTTTTTTATTTTAACAGAAAACTACAATAAACCATATATATTTGTAAATCGTTTGCCAAGCTCTATCTAATGACGTCCTTAAATCATCTCTTTGATCACATATGCCAAAATAACGATAGTCAACTTTTTTTTTTCAAATGGTATACTATACATTTTTTTGCCGATTGTTGTAGAGCTTCTCTTTCTGCATTCAACCATGTGAAAAAAGTATACACTTCCATAAGGAAAATTTCGAGAAAATTAATAAAATACGAAAAAACTTCATTTAAAGGTTTTGTTTCTGATTCAACATAGTTGAAACGATTGAATTTTGTCATTGTTAGTAATGTCAAATTGAAAATACTGTTATTTGTGACTGTGTTATTCGTTTCTGTTTTATGTTATACTTCTAAATAGATTTACACAATGGTATCTCACACTAATGAAGAAAAATTGGACATGATATTAATTTAGGGAGAGTGCGGAAAAAACAGTAAAGCAGCCAAACGTTTATATCAAGATCGCTTTCGAAATAGGGCCGGTACCATCAGACAAAATGTTTGCAAAATTGGCAAGAAATATGAGCGAAAGTGTAAGTTTTGAGAAAAAAAGATACTTTTTTAAGCCCAGAACCGCACGAGATGAGGAACATACAGTTGCAGTTTTAGCCCGTGTTTACGTAGACCCGCATATTTCTATTCGTCAGTTAGCGACAGAAACTGATATTTCATATCCTTCAATTTAAATAATTCTGAGAGACAATAAACTGCGACCATATAAAATACATTTACATCAGGGCTTGCTTCCAGGAGATTACGAGAGACGTCTAAATTTTGTAGCGTGGTTGGCAGTTGCTCAAGAAATGACTATATTAGATCGCATCATGTGGTCAGATGAATCCCGTTCCCATAATAATGGAATTGTCAATAGACATAACTGCCATTATTGGTCGCAGGATAATCCTCACTGGCTTCGGGAAACTAATTTTCAAAATATCTGGGGAATTAACGTATGGTGTGGAATTCTCAACGGACAAATTATAGGACCAAAGTTTTACGAAGGCACGCTTACTGGAGAAAGATATCTACAGTTTTTAAGAGAAGAGTTGTTAAATTTCATAGAAGACGTTCCATTACATATTAGGCATAACATGATATTACAACAAGATGGGGCACCGCCACATAATGCTATAATTGTAACGAATTACTTAAATGCAGCTTATCCAGGTAGATGGATCGGAAATCGTAGTGAGGGAGTCAAGTGGCCTGCCAGATCACCGGATCTCACACCGTTAGATTTTTTCCTTTGGCCATATCTAAAAGAAAGAGTGTACTTTACACCTCTAAATGATGTCGAAGATCTTAAAAATAGAATACAAACTGAATGCCGCAGATTAAATGTTGAAATTCTTCAACATGTATGTACCCAAGGCGTGATAAACAGAGGACGAATATGTTTAGAAGCGAACGGAGAACATATGAAGCAATAAATAATGATTTTATTTTCTAAATTGTTAGTTAGTTATCAAGTATTGGTAGTTTTTTTATTGGTAATTGTTATTTATTATTAGTTGTTATTTTAATATTATTGTTGAGTGTTATTATCATTAATTAACTAAAGATACGACATTAAATGTTTGTTTATATAAAAATGAATTACATAATAATTAAAAAACAGAACTTTGTTTGGTCAAAAACATTAAACTTTGTTTCGACATTTTTACGCCTCATCAGTACCGTACACAATCCTCGTACAAATCCCTCTCTTTCGAATCTGATTTGCCTAGTTGGTACTAGTTACATTACTTACAATGTCAAAATTCAATTTCTTCCTTGGTTAACTATGCTGATTCAGAAAGAACCTTTGAATGACGTTTTATCATATTTTATTAATTTTTTCGAAATTTTCCTTATGTTGAAGAATGAATTTTAACATTTAATCTGCAGCATTCAATTCGTATTCTAGTTTTAAGATCTTCGACGTCATTTAGTAAACTTTTTCTTTTAGATAGAACCAAAGAAAGAAATCTAACGGTGTTTAAAAACGTTTCTTTTTTTCTCAAAACTTCCACTTTCGCTCATATTTCTTGTCAATTTTACAAACATTTTGACTGCTGGTACCTGCCTATTTCGAAAGCGATCTTGGTATAAACGTTTGGCTACTTTATGTTTTTTCCGCACTCTCCATAAATTAATATTATGTCATGTCATCATCTATTTAGAAGTATAACATACAACAAAAACGAATAACACAATCACAAATAATAGTATTTTCAATTTGACATTACTAACAATGACAAAATTCAATTGTTTCCATGGCTAACTATGTTGAATCAGAAACAAAACCTTTAAATGAAGTTTTTTCGTATTTTATTAATTTTCTCGAAATTTTCGTAATGGAAGTGTATACTTTTTTCACATGGTTGAATGCAGAAAGAGAAGCTCTACAACAATCGGCAAAAAAATGTATAGCATACCATTTGAAAAAAAAAGTTGACTATCGTTATTTTGGCATATGTGATCAAAAAGATGATTTAAGGACGTCATTCGATATAGCTTGACAAACGATTTGCAAATATATATGGTTTATTTTAGTTTTCTGTTAAAATAAAAAAGATACAGGGGGGCGAATACCAAACTGAATCACCCGGTATATACACAAATAAAGACATTCTTCATATAAACCGAATACTGGTCGTAAATAAATTATTCTTGAAACAAAAGTATTTGTTTTCTACGAAGAATTTATTTATTTGCGTATATGTTATAAACCAATATCAAAATCAAAACGTTTTTTTTTGCGTGTAAGTGCGATTTTTGTTAGAAAATATCTAATATACAGAATAACTTAAAATAATTTGTTTTTATGAATGTTTTCGTTGTGAGATACTTGGATGGAAAATCTGGATGTAAAAGTGGTGATTCTTTGGGCAGCTGTTGTTTTATGATTTCAATATATTCTACTACGTACTCAAATTAAGTAAAAAAATAATGCTTTTTTTTTAGCTGTCCCATTCATCAAAAAAAAAAGAAACTGTCAGTAGCTCAATTGAAATTATTTTTTTTTAAATAAGAAAAGTAAAGAGGCGTAGCGTAACATTTATAATACTATAATAATTTAACATATGCTTATGTGTATGTAAGACACCACATCTTGTGCTGATACTTTGCAAATCAAGCCACAGCGTGCTTAGGCGTCTATATCTTCATAAATTTGGTGTCAGAATGTGTTGTTTTTTTTTTGTAATAAATATGTTAATTAGAATAATTTGCATATTATATATATATCTATATATCCTTTTTTTTTTGCAAAAATTGTAATGCAATTATGTATGCAATAAAGATTTGATTTGATGCACAATGCCGATTTCCTAGCACCTGACTTGCAAACGTAGTTTCTAAAAGAAAATAAATGAAATTGTTACACAAATATATTACATATAATTTATTAGATAATAAAAACAAGAAGCATTTCATCTTAAAATTGTGAAGAATATTTTTAACAATAACCGTATTCTTAAAACATTGCTCGAATGGTAATGCATATTGGTAATACAGCGTGCATGGAAAACAAACGAGCAGGTTGATCGAGTGTATCAAATATTTTCGTATTCAGGTGGTCTTTTTGAACAGTACTCAAAAGGCAAAAAGGTTAACTCTATCACCTTGGAATGAATACAGTTATGACACTGCGTTTTATATTATCAGTTACATGATTTTAATAATGATATTTTAATTGTAGTCACCTTTCTTTTATCGAGGAGGCAGCATAATCACAAGGAGGGATATAGAAAAGCTATCAACTACCTACATGGTGAATGATCCATATACACTTTATGTTAATGTAGATTCGGTAAGTTAATTTAATCATCGTATTAATATTAATCCACATTAAATAAAAATTGGTCGTTATTTCGGAATAATTCCTCCTTAATCAATTTGAATGAAACCTATTACAATGTGTTCCAAAAATTACAATTTAAAAGTTTACACATCAAAGTGCGGCTTTCGATTTTTTTTTTGAAAAACCGAAAAACCTGAAAGAAATTGATTTTTTTATGCCAAATGAAAAGTGACATAACTCAAAGGATATAAGTAATTTAGCCATGAAATACATGCCTAAGCGTTTTTGAGGCCGCTGATTACGAATCTGATGCAATCGAATCAAAATTTGAAATTCAATATGGCCTATCTAAAAATAAAACATTTATAATGCCTAATTTAAAAATTATTTACTTTAATTATTACAATACTAATAAATACTTAAACAAATATGATTATATATACTTCTACCTAAGGAAGTCTTAAAACCTCCTGTTTCTTCGCTAAATTTAAAAAGAACTAATAATAAGATTATATTAATCTTTTTGCCATATAACAATATATAAAGTCACAGTGATGCCCTTGGATGGAAATAGTTATACAAAGGGAGTTTTCTAAATTGGAAGCTTTCTACAATTGACTTTATTTCCTTGTTCCTCCGTTTTTTTCTATGCTTGACGATATTTGCTGCATCATTAATATAAAATATATGGTGTGTACTAGTATGTACAATTATCTATGAGGTAGGTACGTCCATGCAAGGATATTCCTGTGACATGCGTTAAAGAATATCGTAAGAATGTACATCGTTGGAATGCCCATTACATGTATGTTGCTGGTGCATGCACACCATGGACATCCATACGTGTACATACCTAGTATCTTCAAGATATACAAAAGACATACTTTTGGATATTATGTACATTTTACGCATATACATAGGACGTCTCGTGCTATGTGGGTTTTAATGCAATTTCGATGAAATTTGCGCGGCATCTTCGCCAGATATGTTCAAATTCTCAACTAAAAAAATTTTGTTTCTATATTTTGCTCAACGTGCACTAGTAGGACAGTACAGGTAAAAAAAAAAAAATAAAAAATATCTCTAAAAAGTAAGAAATAAAATTTCATCCAGTTTTACAAATACCTGTCTACCTGTTAGTGGAAAGTAGTAATGAACTGTGCCTTATTACCCAATAAATATCAATTTGAAATCGGTGCAAAACGTATTTTTGAAATTAGATATTTTTGCGCCGACTTCAAATTGATTTTTTTTCTTTGTTTCTTATTGAAATGCTCTGCCATATATATTTTCTTCTAAAATCCGTGAAATCTACAAAATAATACAATTATCCAATATTTTCTGGAAAATAATCTCTACGCCTGTGACTTTTACGTCAAAGGAGTAGGTAGAGGATGTTTTTTTGACTAATAATGAATAAGAACAAAAAATATAAAAATAACTTATTTTGCTGACGTTTAGGAAACCGAATCTGTTTCCTTGCTCAAAGCGTATAGTGGCTTCTGTGAGTCGGAAAAAACCTCGAAGAGTGTCACCAATTCAGAGCCTGAGGAGACTATGTCTCCCCCCCCCCCGTTTTCGAAGATGCTGAATACGACGGCGGTGGTTTAAACTCTTTCCGAGTTAACCCCACCCCCCAAGCGGCCAAAAAACACTCCCGAAAGGGGTTAACGCGGATACGCCGTCTCATACCGACAAAACCTGCGTCACCCCCCGTTTTCGAGGATGCTGAACACGATGGTAATACTGGATCTTCTCCCCGAAGCAAACTAACTCCTCATACGGCCAAAAACTATCCCTTTGATACCCGGTTTTATGAAGTGCAGCGCATAAGAGAAATGAATCATTTGTTCACAGATCATTGAATACACGCCGAATGTTGATTACAGGTTTCTTGATTGATTGTTCAACTGAGAAAATAGGCGCATACTTCGTGTCCAGTTTTTAGGTGGGCATACGACATATACGAAAGAATTACATTTAAAAGTATGCGGTCTCGCGGCAGCGCAGAGAACACATCATCCCGCTCAGCATCTCTGCGTCTCCACTTTTACTGTAGGTGGACCACGTGCAAGATTGGTCCATTAGCATAAAAACAAGAACTCGGATACTGTTTGCTTCGGGGAGAAGATCCAGCATCACCATCGTGTTCATGATCCTCGAAAAGGGGGGGTGACGCAGGTTTAGCCTGTATGAGACGGCGTATCCGCGTTCCACTCCTTTCGGAGGTTGTCTTTGACCGTTTAGGGGGGGTAGGGCCAACTCGAAAAGAGTTTAAACCACCACCATCGTGTTCAGCATCCTTGAAAACGGAGAGTGACGCAGGTTTAGTCTCCGCGTTTCACCCCTTTCGGGGGTTGTTTTTGGCCGTTTAGGGTCAACTCGAAAAAAGTTTAAACCACCGCCATCGTGTTCAGCATCCTCGAAAACGGAGGGTGACGCAGGTTTAGTCGGTATGAGACGGCGTATCCGCGTTCCACTCCTTTCGGAGGTTGTCTTTGACCGTTTAGGGGGGGTAGGGCCAACTCGAAAAGAGTTTAAACCACCACCATCGTGTTCAGCATCCTTGAAAACGGAGAGTGACGCAGGTTTAGTCTCCGCGTTTCACCCCTTTCGGGGGTTGTTTTTGGCCGTTTAGGGTCAACTCGAAAAAAGTTTAAACTACCGCCATCGTGTTCAGCATCCTCGAAAACGGAGGGTGACGCAGGTTTAGTCGGTATGAGACGGCGTATCCGCGTTCCACTCCTTTCGGAGGTTGTCTTTGACCGTTTAGGGGAGGTAGGGCCAACTCGAAAAGAGTTTAAACCACCACCATCGTGTTCAGCATCCTTGAAAACGGAGAGTGACGCAGGTTTAGTCTCCGCGTTTCACCCCTTTCGGGGGTTGTTTTTGGCCGTTTAGGGTCAACTCGAAAAAAGTTTAAACCACCGCCATCGTGTTCAGCATTTTCGAAAACGGAGGGTGACGCAGGTTTAGTCGGTATGAGACGGCGTATCCGCGTTAACCCCTTTGGTAGGTAGAGGGTGGTTTTTGACCGTTTTGGGGGTGGGATTAACTCGTAAAGAGTTTAAACCACCGCCATCGTGTTCAGCATCCTCGAAAACGGGGGCGGGGGGGCATAGTTTCGTTAGGCTCTGAATTGGTGACATGTCAGTCCGACTTATAGAAGCCACTAGTATTATAAGTGTTTGTTGTGTATATTAAATACAGAGCCTTAAGGATATATTTGCTATATTTAGTATCCATAGATACTTACTGCTTACACAGAACTGTTGATATATCTTATCTAGTTGATAGTTTTATTTTAACAGTTTGTTAAGTTCTTCTTTTAGCATCGGCGCCAAGTTGTGCAAACATCTACGAAACAAGATTTATCCTCATTCAATAACATTATAACTGATTATTTAATTTTTCTTTTCTTGCTATCTGCCTTTTTTGTTAAAATTTTGCCGAGTCCCAGTTTCCGTTCTCCCAAGCGTGTTCGCAAATCTTCGATTTCTGAATCTTATTCTTCCTAATGTAATCCCTGTGCTCATCCAATCTAACAGTAATGGATGTCTCACCCACATAACGTTTATTACACTCACACGGAATACTATAAATGCAGTTTTTTGAATTTTGCTCACGATTTAGCGGTAAAATATATTTTGTGGTAAAATGGTGGTAAAATACGATTAATTGACCACACTGAGCTCGCAATTGTCAATTAAAAAATTCTTGCCCAAGCACCGAAATTAAATAAGAAGCTAATATCTGCTATTCTTGCCTAAAGTTTTCCCCCCTTTCCATTGGTGAAGTCATAAAAACTAACAAAGTTATTTGCAAAAATCTATTTCGCATCCAATTTGTTAAATTAAAAAAATACCACAAGGATAATGTCTAAACCTTATATTTTCATTTCAAGAATATTTTCTTAAATTTTTATGTGGAGGAGGAATTTTTTTGAAGTTAAAGCCTAATTTGAGTAGACTAGACATATATTGCCAATGTCGAAAAATTAAAACAATTTGTATTTTTCAGAGTAATACAGCAGTGGGCTATCTGTACGTTGATGATTACACAAGTTTTGAATATGAACTTGATTCTCTTATATACTTACGATTCGATTATCTCTCAGACTCTCATGGGATTCGAATTCAGTGAGTATTGTATGTTAATTAATTAATATATTTCATTAGCTCTAAACATTTTTTTGTACTGATTAATGGATTCTTTTTTTCTAGGCAAATAGATGGAGATTCTACTGATATTAATATATTACTCCAACGAATTGTAATTCATGAACATCCAGTAAACGGTATGTCAAATAAATTAATACTTTTAAAATTAATATCAACTACATCCATAAATACACATATCACAGCATACATTTGCACACACACACATACACACTCGCGCAGGAGTTTACTTTATCCTACCAGAAAAAAACAATCGAGTCTGGGAAACCAAAAAAAAATTCCCTAAAATCATTTAATTTTCAAATAAAAGGCAAGTTAAATATTAAAAATTTATCAAATAGTAAAATCCTAATGTTGAATTGAAAATATATATCTAAAAATTCAATTTTGTCACGATATATTTTATGGTATTTATTATCTATACTCTATTTGGTAAAAACAGAGAGTAATAAATCACTCGGGTTAGGACCAGCCATGGGTGTACTACTTTTTCTCTTAACATTCATAGAAATTATACCGAAAAATCAAAATAAATTTACATAATATAAATTATCTAATTATTTCCAGTCCTTAGTTTTTCTCTTGTCCTCCTTCCTCTATTTAGTGATTTTTTTTCTAAAAATACAAATAACTCAGATAAAATATAATATTTAAAATTTCTTATAGCATCCTAACCATGTGTTTAAGAGATTCGTATCTATAATGAGCTTTTATTACTCTCTGTTTTTATCAAATAGAGTATCGCTTACTTTTTACTATGATAAATATTTTATAATAATAGCAAATAATCACAGTAAATCCACGTTGGAAAATTCACAATTATTAAATCTTAATCTAAGTAAAAACATGTAAGCAATAAATGGAAGAAATATGCATACCATATTTTATTGCTTATTTTTGTAACAAAACAAGAGATCGGGACATGCAGAAAAACATTTTAGCATTTTGAGTTATTTTTCTATCATAAAACTATACTGTATACAGTGGCTGTCCAGGCGGGGCATACGTGCCCCCCCAGTCATTTATTTTGGTATTCGCTTTTTATCAGTTAATAGTGATTTATGAACAACAATATTAATTGTTAGTGTATTTTATATATATATAAAGTGTTGGTGTGCTTCCGAATGTTTTCCCACGTAGTTGATAGGCTCCTGCTGCAGCCATTTTTGTCTAAACGACGTTTCGGCAGAATCCCATCTGCCATCTTCAGGTTCTCGCTGAAAGCTGCCTACTGCTGCTCCTCGTTGCTCGAACTGGACTGTCCAGGAACACTGTATAAAAACTTATACGTGGTTTTTTATTCCTTTTAGAAATACTTCGGCATAACATATTTCAGCTACTTGTTGATAACAAATTCCTCATTATTTATTGCCGACATCCGTTATTTGTTTGAATTAATTTTTCAATTTCCTCAGAGATTGTCGGCTTCTTCAGTGTGAATTTCGACGCGGGACAACGCGTCCGCGTTTCTCGTTGTGTGATATTATAATCAAATTCTTCTAATTTAATACGCCTACGAAGTAATTTTTAGTTTAAATCCTCCAGACAATGGTTATTTTCTCTGTAATGGTTTGTAGTCGATAATTATATTAAATTTTCTGCCGAAAAAAGGTTGGTCTAAAGTATTTCGTGACCTACACAATATTCAATCATTCACGTTCAATAACGGAGTAATTACGTTGAGAAGCATTTAATGTTCGGGAAGCTTACAGGGAGGTCATAACTTATTGTCCCCTGAGACAAAATGGTTCCGAGACTTACATTCATACACTTACTAACTATATACGATGAGTTCCATTAGCATATTGATGCCAAGGAAAGCCTATTGCTCTATTCTTCCAGAGTATTCAGGATATGGTGCGCAGGCTTCAGTAGCAAAACTCCGATGTGAGAATGTGACTGTTCCACTAAATCTAGAAGGCGAATTGTCACAATCTAATCAGAGAAGCTGTGTTGTTACTCGTTCATATCGTATGGTCAGAGCATGAGCGTTGGTTACTAAATACGCTGCGGAGATAGAAAACTATCCTCTTCTCCAGCCTCAAGTCCGTATACGGCGGCTTATAGCCAGCTACTAGTATATAGTTAATAGGTATATGCCTACATTGCATCAGTCGTCAAATTGAATGGTTTAGAAAATACGGGTACGGTAATAATTGATCAATGAATATGAATATCAATAAATATTTGCAGGCTTCAAAACATGATAAATATTCACCATTATGTTCAATTTTGACGGCCTTTTTTACATTTGGCTAGTGGTTTGGTAATTTCGGCAAAGTTATTTATAAATTGGCGATAATAGCCTAACAACCCTAGGAAATCTTTTATTTGTTTCGCAGTGTTAGGTATAGGAAAATTTTTGATAATGCTAAAAGTATTGTCAAACTTAAATAAATAGAATTTTAAATTTCGTTGTTTTGGCAAATTAAATATTTTAGACGAAGGTATAGAGGCACCATACTCATGTGCATATTCTTTAAAAACTGTTGAAACAATAAAAGGATCATATACAATTAAATTTGGAAAAAAATTTTGTGCGATATCGGGATCAATGAACGGTTTTGTCTATTAAAAAAATATGATATACGATAATTCGCTTGAATTAGTGATATTAAATGAATATTGTAACGTTTGGACCTTCTTATTATTTTAACACGTAATGTAGCTTTATTATAACTTCTTTATTAATACTTATTATGTCAGTGTACATCAGAACAAGTGAGACAAGAGAGAGCGGCCACAGCGGCGCACATTCCTTTTACATGGCTATGTTGCCAACCTTACAATTGTTACCAACTTACATATTATGTTACATCCTCTCTTATAAGTTAACTATTTACAAATTTTTACTTAAAATTAAGATACAATTTAAAATTACTAAAATACAACTAAATGCAATATACTTAATCTAAACTTACGCTAAAATATAATACAAAAATATATTTACAAAATGTTTACAATTTTTTTTCTACTACGTGAATAGTAAGGTTCTCTTATATTGGTAAATTTTGGTGGTTTTTCTTTTTTAATAATTATTTGTTGCCTATTTCTCTTATATAATTTATTAGAATAATTTTTTCTCATGAAGCGTATTATTCAGTATTCCCATCACCAGCTTGTCTCGGACCATATTGTCACATTCTTGGTATTCGCACGTCGAGGATAGCGATTTTAACTCGGTTATGTACTGCACCATTGTTTGATTTTGTTTTTGCATGCATTGTAAAAACTGGTATCGCTCATATATTATATTTTTCTTCGGTTCACAGTATTTGTCGAATTTTTTTATAACATCTTCCAGCTTGTGTTTTTCTTTCATTTTAAACGTATTAAATATTTGAACTCCTTCATCCCCAGATAGCACAGAGACGTCTTTAGGAAGTCTTAAAGACGTCTTCCTTAGACATTCACGATGTCTTAAAGACGTCCGTGTACGCCTTACAGACGTCTGGAAGACGTCTTATTTAGGCCGTATGTTACAAATCGCGACGTCTTGCAGACGTCTTACAGACGTCTTTTCGAGGTTCATTGTTGGTCTAAAACAGACCTAAAATTGAAAAAAATACATTTGCATATTGGTTTTATAAGCAACCTTTATAAAAACCAACTAAAACTTTGTTGGAATTATTTTAACGAAAAAAAAAAAAAAAAAACGGAATCAGTAGGGATCGCATCGTAGACCCATTGACTCGTAAGTGAACACTTTAACTCCGCGGCCACTGAGCAGTTGTAATTTGTTCTCTTAAAGACTCTATAGTTAGCAAATGCAACGACTAGATTTTGCTGGACAATTCGGCTGTTATTTATTATGTTATCATTAATCTTTCACTTATATTTAATAATGTCATTAATAATTTATAAAAAAAGATTAAAATTAAATTATTAATGAAAAATTACTACAAATACACAAACAAAATACACTGCACATGTTACAGAAATATCTGTCAAATATAAAGAAAAACATCGTAAAATTGAAAAAACAGTTTTATTAACATTTTTTTGCTTCTATTGGGCAATACTAACATTGACATCGTAATTACTACGTCTTTAAAACGTCTTTAAGATGTAGAAATCAGACATCTTAAAGACGTCTAAGGAAAGACGTCTTCAAGACATCTTTATAAGGAATAAGACGTTCAGACCTAAATAAGACTTAATATGGACGTCTTAAAGACGTCTTGTGCTATCTGGGTGTCCAATAATATTTAAAAATATTGCTATTTTAATGTTATCAGCAGATTCGCCTTGGCCAGATGCCGTTAAATAAATGTTAAACTTTTGTAGCCACGTGGTCCAATTTTTTGTTCATTACCCATAAATTCCATCACAGGAGGCAGTCGTAAATTATTATCCATCGCCGTATTAATTATATTAATCTTCTTATTATATTATTATTAACTTAGTTTTTCACATCTGACACCATGTAACGTTTGGACCTTCTTATTATTTAAACACGTAATGTAGCTTTATTATAACTTCTTTATTAATACTTATTATGTACTCAGTGTCCATCAGAACAAGTGAGACAAGAGAGAGAGCGGCCACAGCGGCGCACATTCCTTTTATATGGCTATGTTGCCAACCTTACAATTGTTACCAACTTACATATTATGTTACAGATATAATTTAGGGTTTATATCTTATAGTCTGGCTAAGGCAATATTTGAAATTTTTCTTCCAAGGTTTCAACTATATCTGCACTTTCATATTTGTTATGGTTAAAACATTCATTGATTTCATCATTTTGACAATTATAGTCTAGAGATTGATGATTTTCAAAATTTTAATCAGGCTCATTTAATTCTGTATTGGATCATTTTTCAGAGGCAAAATTTACCTGTGGTTGGTAATATTGAGATGAACCTGACGGACCTTGTTAATATTGATTTGTAGTATTTCTAGTAGATACGCTTATCGGTGTAGGTTTAGTAACATTCTATTTGAGTCCGGTTTAAAAACATCAAACATCGTTATTTTACTGGTGCATTCGTAAAAAATCGTTGTGGCTGATTGACTACTTGTGCATTTGTGAAAAATCGCTGTGGCTGATTTATTGTATTGTATTGTATTGGTTGAGATGGAAAAGAATTTCTATTGAAATTTTGGGATCCAAAATTCGATTTATAAAAATTTTGTGAATGGGCATTAAATTGAAATTGTCGAGGATCCTGAATTGCCGATGAGCCTCGGCAAATTTTTGATTTGGCACTGGTGGACTGCTCAGTTCCCGAACATTTTTGTGAAATTTTTATTAGAATAATTTTGAAAATAGTGAACATTATCCTCCCGTATTACGATTTGCACCGCCTCACTGAGGGTTTGTGGCTTCATACAGTGAACGGTTGTACTCAATGGTTCTTTCAGCCCAGATAAAAATGTTCTTAATGCTAGGTTGTTTAAAGATCTCGCTTGACTTCAACATTTTCGTGTGCATTAATGTGACTGCATATTAGATTTAACATTTCTAAAACTCTATCGTAAAACTGCTGAGGGCTTTCATTATGTAATTGTCTCATTAAAACCATTAACCTAATAAGACAAGTGTCGTCCCTCTAATCGGCGAAATTTCTAATTAATGTTAATTTTAATTCATCACTTGTAGAAGCATGCTGTATATTTACTACTACTTTTACGTTACCTACCAGTTAATTTTTAAATAAGGGAATTCAACAAACAAGTGTTTTGAAAATCTTTCGGATTTTCGCGATTATAGAACCCAAGTAGCACAAGATGCTGTAGTAAAGCTGTGCCAACATTGCGGAATTAAGAACAGGCAGTCATTTTGCTATAGCAGCTACCACGGAAAACTTACAATAAAGTTGCAACAGCGTTGTAACAGTCACAGTGGTACAACATTTTCTTGCTTTGCTTGTTGCTAAAGACTTTAAGCTGTAACCATTCGGCTGGCGGTAGAGCCAGATTACAGCCATTGAGCTGTATGTTTTTTGAACCACATATGATAAATAATTTGGCTATACAATTGCCTTTAATAAACATTATTAGATACTAATATGAAAATGAATGCATATACTTTCTTGTATATGGTGGTTGCGCGAACGTTAGAACCTCATTTAACTTCGTTATTTTTGGAGTTCAAACATAAAAGTTATAGGAAATCACATGAATTTTCCAAAAATCAGAAAAACGATTGAAAGTCGAATTTCGGAGATATGAGCTTTACTTGTTTTTTTTTTAATGGAACACCCCGTATATTTTTGTACCATCTGAAAGACTATAAAAAAGCTTTTTAATGATATTTAAACATGAAGTATTTTTCTTAAAAAGTAAAGTAGATAAATTAAATTTAATTAAAATTTCTATACATATTTTGTTAACACCAAGTCATGGTAGTCTGAAAAATATATAACAATCTTTTAAATTCTCCATTTTATTTAAAACAAAGTGCAATTAGTTGTCAACGAATATCTACAGAGCTAAACTATCGTTTACTCTAAATTACATATTTTTGCTTTCCACGGCTAATTTGAAAAATTGTAATAAATTTATAATAAATTAGACAATTTTTTTAAAGATATTAAAAAGCTTTTTTTGTGGTCTTTCGGATGGTGCAAAAATATACTGGGTATTCCATTAAAAAAAAACAAAGTAAAGCTCATTTCTCCGAAATTCGACCTTCAATTGTTTTTCTGAAACATTTTTTAAAAAATACATGTGATTTCCCATAACTTCTATTTTTGATTTTTTTACGCAACTCCAAAAATAACGAACTATACGTGTACTTATAAAAATATCAAGACGATTTTGAGGACGAAACGTGTATAAAATCGTTAAATGCGTATGTGATACTTCTATATATTCGAAGCGCTTCAGAAATGTTATATTTTTAGAAAACTATTAATCTCAGAATTATAATTTTTTATGTATTTAAATGTATTAAAGAGGCTATAATGACATAATGAAATATTTAAAGCTGAATTGTTTTGTTTACTAATTTACATAATAGTTGACAGTAAATTGGCTGTTAAATGCAGCTGTAAATGCTACTCCCCAGCCACAAATATGAAAAATATAGTTTAGCCGCGAAACCGCATTTTTTTTTAGCTTTAAAATATATAGTAATCAAGAGTCACCACTAGTTGTTTCAGCTGCTATTGAGCTGTTGCAAGAGCTCTAGAAAGCATATTGCAGCTGACCAGATATCTAAGTAGCAATTGAAGCGATTTGATTCTTTAATTGTGACGGCAACGTTATAGCAGTAAAAATATTTGGAATAAAAGGCTTTGAGATTCCAAATCCAAATTACAGCTAAACGCAGGCTATCCCAACGTTTTCGCAGAGAAATTTAGCTGTGAAAACTTCATGGTCCACACTGTAACTCCAATTACTGATTCACAAGTCCGTAAATATCGGTTCAATTCGTTAGGAACGCCATTATATTCTGTCACACATTTAAGATAATCATTCTTAAACTGAGACATTTTTTATTGATATACAGTATTGGAAAGTTTTGCTTTTGGGATTGCATAGTTTCAACGACTTAACCGACCGCTCACAATAAAGGCGTCTACCAGTACCTTAGCAGAGGCAAAGTGTGACACGCCCCTTAATGTACATCATTGCTTGCTTCGCTCTCGCTTGCTCTTATTGCAGTACCTAATCGAACACTTTCCGATACTGTATACAGTATGTCCACAATTTGAATGGATAAGAGGGTAAACTTTTTTATTTCTCATTTTACGCGGAAAATTTATTCTTCACAAAAAGTTTTGCTTTTGTTAAAAATATGATTGCCATGGAATAAGTTAACATGTTATGTACAGGGTATTCGGAAAATAAAAAATCTGAAAATTGTATTAAAATTTTCATAAATATTAAGTGGTATCATACGGTAAAATTTACGGTAAAATAAAAATTATTTTATTCTTACAAAAATTATTAAATAAGACAGCTAATTATACTCTTAATTATATTAAGCTACTATTTTCTGGGGTACTAATATAACGATAAAAAATTGCAAAATTGGATAATATTTGTAAATTTCTAGTGATAAAATTAAATGAAATATTGGTAACGGCGCTTTCAAAAAACAAATTTCAGTTTTCTTTTCGAATGCATCAGCCACTCACTTTTACCCAGCTTGAGTAAAACGAATCAAATTTTAATATTAAGTTAGTACGTCATTACAAATTTTGCTAGTAGTGAGAAGTCTTCAAATTACTATAAATAATAATAAAAATAATAATATAATAATATAGTTTATTTACCATTTAAATTCAGGACAATATACAATATACATTATCTCATCGATTATCGGGATTAGAGGATTGATATTCTTTTTTGAGAACTCAACATATTTAAAAGCCGTTATCAAATTCCACTGAGTGAGAATACCCTATTCCTGAATTTTGAATTTGGGTATATATATTGTCAAAAATTTCGTGTGCCATATGCGCGTAGTCATTTATATTCACTAGTAGAAATAAGCATTCCGCTCGTGGATAAAATATTATTCACTTGTACTATAAAATACTATTTTATAACTCTTATTTTATTCACAGGCATCCGTAAGAGCGTGCGTACTACATATACAACTACAGCGGATGGTACACCTCTAACCTCCATAAACATAGTACAGCACTTAAAACTGCGAAGTGAAGATTTAATTCTGTATTTATAATAAACGTTGTAATGCTTATTTGTTGCAATTATTAATTATATATTAAAATATGAAAGTCAAAATTGTGTCTTTATTAAATATTATGTACCTTCTATTAATATTCAATCCCACTATTAAAATAATAATAATAATAATCATTTATTCATGTCACCATGGACAAAGCATTTACATAAGTCAGGTACAATGTAAGATGATAAAAAACTGTGATAATAAATATTAAAATATTAAAAATATAAAAATAGAACGATTTAAACAAATATAAAATACATTAAACTAATATTACATACAAAGTGCAGCCCAATCACTGAAGTCATTTTGGAGATATTCCTCAGAACTATAAAAGGCTTTTTTTTTCAAATATTGTTTCATTTTATGTTTGAAAGATACAACACTTAAATTTTTGACTAAATCTGGTAGGACATTGAAAAATTTAATCCCATGATAGCTGCTGCCATCTCTAGTTTTTGCTAGTCTAGAGAAATTTGGTAAAAATTTATCATTATTTCTGGTTGAATAACTATGTACATCTTTATGTTTTGTATATTGGGATTCTCGCTTTTTTATGTGTAAAAGGCATTCCAGTATAAACACGCATGGAAAAGTAAGTATACCTAGATTTATGAAATAATCTCGACAACACTCTCTGTAACCAATTTGTGCAACGATTCTAACACATTTTCTTTGAATTTTGAATATTTTATATGCATGTGTAGAATGACCCCAGTTTATGATTGCATAAGACATATTTGTATGAAAACATCCATAATAAGCAGTTAATAAAGTTTTATGGGATACCGTTTTAGATAAATGTCGGATAAGAAAGATATTTTTTGAGAGTTTGTTGGACAGGTATATGACATGTTCCTCCCAAGTCAGTTTGGAATCTAGATAGACACCTAAGAATTTTACGGATCGGATTTAAAATTGTCTTCCTCTTTGCGGAGACTGAAAAACAAAGATTGAGTTTTTTTATCGTTAACGAGTAATGAATTTGAAAGAAACCACATAGAGACATTTGACTGTGTGTCGGTCACCTTGACTTGCATCTGAGGTAGCGTTTTGTCTTGACTGATAACTGTTGTGTCATCTGCAAATAGTATGATGGAAGTATCTAAGTTACAATTTGGCAGATCGTTTATATAAATTAAGAAAAGGGTTGGGCCCAACACAGAGCCTTGTGGTACCCCATGTTTACACAGTTGATAGATTTAAATTATAATAAACATATTGATGTCTCTCAGTGAGGTATGACTTTATCAGCTCAATACTATTTTTGTCAAATTTATAAACTGCCAGTTTATTCAGTATATAATAAGATCCTATTGACCCTTATGAGTCCTGTTTTCTTATGATATGTCATAAAAATACAGTTTTTCTTATCTATCTGTTTTTAAATAAATTTTGGCTAAGAGGTAAGTTTAACTGTTCTAAAGGGGGGTTGGAGATGATCATTAAAATTTACATGCCGATGATTCTTCGGAGCAGCGCGACCAGATTTAGTGGAAATCTATTTTTTTAGTAGAATCTGTATTATTTTTTAATGGTGCTGTGCCATCTTTTGAGGTTTTATCTGCAACGAGGAAATAATAACTGACTATATTTTTGTCAAATGTGGAGCCATCTGTCCCTAAACAGAAAAGGTTTTGATAACTGTAGCATTTTACTTCCTAAATCTTAGTTTCCTACTTCACCTTCTAAAGCATTATTATACTCCCATCTTTAATTACCCATTTACACTGCTAAAGTTGAAATTTTCCGCCATTTATGCGGTGGCTTTTTGGCTATTTGTATGCGAGCCGAGTAGGTATCGTTTTTTGTTTGGAAAGTTACATTTTAAACATGTTTTTTTAAGTTTGTGACAATAATATAGTCATTAAATAATTGATGACGCTTGCAATTAAAACTTAAACAGTTTTTCCGTAATCCGCATCGATTTCTTCTTTTTTGATCATAAAAACGTAAATATCAATGATAAAATGAGTAGTAGATTTTTAGTACATTTCCCACATAACACAGTTATATACAAAGTATGATCATAGTACAAATCTCAAAGTACATACTCGTGCAAAGTATATACTTTAGTTTATACTTTCTTCGAAGAACGATCTACTTTTCACATGCAATTCAGTTGCAAATTTTTCCAATTTTTTAACTCCTGACGCAAAAAGATCTGAAAGGTCTGACGCGTATGTTTGTATGTTTGTTTGTCTGTCTGTCTGTCTGTGGCTTCATATCTCTTCAACGGGTGGTCCGATTTTGATGCACTTTTTTTGTCGAGAAGGTTTTTGCCATATTAGATTTTGATGTTTGGTCGCCATCTTGATTACAAGCTTTTATTTAACTTGCCTTGTTCTTGTGGGTCAAATCTTGCAGCTGAATTTTAAAATAGCTATCCAAAACCGATTGAGCTGAAATTTTGGATACACGTTTAGTTTGGATGACAATGCATGGTTAGCTAAGTGACGTCATTCCAAATCCAATATGGCGTACTCCCAAAGATGGCGGACCGTTATTTTTTATGCTGAGAAGAATACGAAAATAAAATAACGTCACACTAAATTCAATATGGCGGACGCAACTGAATTTTAAAACAGTTATCCCCAACCGATTGAGCTGAAATTTTGCATACACGTTTAGTTTGGATGACAATGGCATAGTTAGCTAAGTGACGTCATTCCAAATCCAATATGGCGGACCAGTTATTTTTTATGCACCCCCATGATATGGGTATCACATGAAAGGGTTTGCTGAGAAAAATACGAAAATAAAATGACGCCACACTAAATTCAATATGGAGGACGCCCCAAGATGGCGGACAAATTTTTTTAGTTTTTAACCCCCGACCCAAAAAGAAGTTAGACGCCTATGTATGTATGTTTGTCTGTCTGTCTGTCTGTCTGTCTGTCTGTCTGTGGCTTCATATCTCTTCAACGGGTAATCCGATTTTGATACGCTTTTTTTTATTTGAAAGAGTATTTTGTCGAGAAGGTTTTTGCCATATTAGATTTTGATGTTTGGTCGCCATCTTGAATTCGCCATGTTGAACTTCTCTAGAAATTGTCTGATTGAAGTAAAATTGAAAATGTGCAGATAATTGTGGTAGGCCGAATATGATTTCGGCCTCATTTTGATTCGGTCATATGAAACTGGTACGATTAGATATATTGATCGGGGGTTTTTAAAAATTTTCAATTTTTTAACCCCCGACCCAAAAAGTTTGACTCGCATGATTGTATGTTTGTCTGTCTGTCTGTCTGTCTGTCTACCTGCCTGCCTGCCTGCCTGCCTGCCTGCCTGTCTGTCTGTCTGTCTGTCTGTCTGTCTGTCTGTCTGTCTGTGGTTTTATATCTCGTCAACAGGAGATCCGATTTTGATGCAGTTTTTATTAAAATTAAATATAACAAATATACTTATAATAGAACCGGTCTTGTAGACCGTGTGCGACTAGTAGAATACAAAATTGGACCTCGTCGGCTTAAAGGTTAAAAAAGGTTCTGTGTGGGACTCGTGATGATATAATAATACGCTATGTTGTATGTATATGTTTAGTTTAATAAGTATAAAATTAAATTAAATTACAAATTTAAAAAAACCCCCGACACAAAAATATCGACTAAATAACTAATATAAAAAAAATAAATTAACACAACTTTAAAAATTATGAAATAATATGGAATATCATAATTTTAAGAAAAATTTGGGTTCATTTAATCAGTTCAATATAATTAATTTTGATTCCATATACGAACTCTTATTATTTAAATCCAGCTTACATTTTCTTTATGTCCTCGAGATTTGCTTTCTTATACTCATGAATATGTCGGGGGCTGCTGTAAAGACGAACTACTAAATAGTTACATTCAAAACAGCAGCTCCCGATCTATTGCGTATAAGAAAGCAAATCTCGAGGACATAAAGAAAATGTAAGCTGGATTTACCAGTGGCGGTCTGGCCAGGTCGGCTAGTCGGCAAATGCCGACTGGGCCCTAAGGCCGCGTCTAACGAAAAAATTTGGTACGGGAAAAATTTTTTTTAGATTTTTTCTCCTGTGCACGTTAAAAAAAAATTCCGGATTTCTCTCCCCCGCTCATCAAAAAAATTTTGGGACGACGTTTAGATACATGCGAAGCAAAAATATTCAAATCGCTGACGAACTGAGTTTGAATGTTTATTGTAAAATGCCGACTAAGCCCTAGACACCCAGACCGCCACTGGGATTTACATCATAAGAGTTCGTATATAGAATCAAAATTAATTAATTGAACTGATTAAATGAACCGAAATTTTTCTTAAAATTATAATATTCCATATAATTTCATAATTTTTAAAGTTGTGTTAATTTATTTTTTTTAGTTGTTTAGTCGATATTTTTGTGTCGGGGGTTTTTTAAATTTGCAATTGGTATTTTGAATTATCTTTTCATATGCAAGTTATACGTTATCACTTGTTTACTCGTTATTTTTATTTTGATAACAATACTAGTAAATGTCATAATAAATATAGTTATAAATAATATTGATAATTTTACGCTATCACTTGTTTACTCATTATTTTATTTTGATTAGTAAGCGTCATAATAAATATAGTTATAAATATTATTTTGAATTATCAAATGGCCACAAGTTTGATAAACCGGACATATAAATATCCGTACAAAACTCGCAGCCATCAGAAAGTGTTGTAAGCTGTTCTAATAAAGAAGTCAGTCCAATATTGCAGTTTTCTTCTACCGAGAAATCCTCGTAAACTTATTTGGCGCAGTCGGTGGGATAGTGCCCTTTTGGCAAGTTGTTCAGTGCATCGAGTCACCCCCTGAGAAAAATCCTGCATCGAGCAAGAAGTCCCAGAGGTACGACGCCAGAAGTCAATATTTATTGTTGAGGCCTATCCAAACAACCTACGTGGAGGAGAAGAAAAACGTAAGTCAATACTCAGCTCCTTAGGACGCTTCCCTTTCTCAAATTCATATTGAAAGTCACTTAATTGTTTAATTTTCAAACTCTTGTGATCCTTTCGGTCTTAAAATTAAATTTTTCTAAATTCACTTATTATCTCTTAATAGAATTTGTGTGATATTCGGAAAAAACTATTAGTTGCTAAGTAAGTCTAGCGTAGACAACTATAGAATTAAGTTGCTGTTTATTAAATTCTGTAATTTACAGACAGGGAAGAGTCAGATCCTCGACCCTATAATTAAGTAAACCACTCATATGTCATTCACTGATTTACTCGAAAGCCTAGAGGAAGCTATTGCATCTCCTGGCACAAGTAACGAACCAGAAAATAATACTTATACACCTATCCAAGCAATATTAAGACCCAGTAAATTAAATCCTATCCTTTCTGTTGGTACTCAAAATACAGAGATGGCTCAGGTTAATTATCAATTATTACGAATGTATGTTGATACCATAAGACCATTTGACGGCAATGTTTTCGCCTTCAATGACTTTGTCACAGCCTGTAACGCCCTCGAAGCTAACTGCGCGAAACCAAACGATACCCCTGATAATATCAATTTAAACAACTTTTTACTTCAATCAATTAAATCAAAATTACACGGGCAAGCTCTCACCATAGTCGGTTGCCGCATTGACCTAAATTCCTGGGCGGACATCCGCAAAACGTTAATAGACTATTTCTCAGACCCAAGATCAATGGCAAATCTTGAACATGACCTAAGACAAGCGACCCGACACAATAATGAATCACTACATGACTTTGGGTTAAGATTGCAAAACTTACAAAGTTTGCTATTAGCAAAACTTTCCCAGTCAAACGACGGAGCTGCAGAAAAAACAGCTTATACCAAAATTTACGAAAAACTAACACTCGATACGTACATCCATTCCTTACCACAAAACTACCAGGTCATGATACGTTTAAACCCCTTCACAAAACTAGAGGAAGCTATAAATTTGGTAGCCCGAGAAGAACAATTCAACAAAACATCAAGACAGACATCGTCGCAAAATTTCATAAAAAATAACTTCCATATCAACCAAAATCACAGCTTTAAACCCCAATTTCCATCTCAACCAATGAATTTACCCCCACGTCAAACTATTCAAACACATTTCCCTACTAACCAACAAGTATTCGGAAGACAAAATACAAATCAAAATCAAAACGTCTTTAAACCAAGACCACAAAACACTCAGTCATATAAGCCAACTCCAATGTCTGGTGTTTCTGTCCAACCTAGACAAAATTTTGCAAACCCTTCAATGAGCAAACAGAATTTTTCGCCCCAATTTCGACCACACACGAACTACCAAATTAAACGACAATTCCCATGGTTCAAACAATCGAGTCCCCAAAACTTCGTAGCCCAAGAATTACACACTAGGGTGGGTCGGTTTATAACTTTTTTAGAAAATTCGAAATGCCTGTAGTGAAAAAAGTTGTAGATTGGTCTTTTATTTAAGAATAAAAAATGTTTTTTGTTTCAAAAATGTTTTAGGCCGCCCGCCGGGCCTCCAAAAAAAAGAAATAAAAAAAATATAACTAAGTCGCCTGTGTTGGGAAAGGCTGTTATGGTTCCTTATTTACGCATAAAACGTATTTTTAAATTTGTAGTGTATTTAGACCCCGTCGGCCCCTCAAAACTTGTCTAAATAAAATTTTTGTGTAGCGCAAGTACTAAAACAGCTCTTTGCTTATTTCGCACAATAACTATTACACAAAATAACCCAGAACTCACCACGTGGAGGTGGCTGCCATCGAGTTCCACTGCTGCCCACCCATCCATCCTTCCATTTGGGCATTTATTAATTATTTGTCTATACTACTACGTATTCTGATTTGGTACCAAACTTTTGATTTTTAATTTTTAATTTTTTTTTTATTTTATGTGCTCGGCGGGGGGGTCAAATATTAAAATAAAAAAAAAATTAAAAAAAATCTCTTCATTTTAGACCATCACACAACTTTTCACACCAGGTCTTTTGAAATTAGAAAATCGACCCATCCTATTACACACAGCTGAACTTGATCCAACAGTAGGATACTACTATTATCCAGAAGAATATCCTGAGATTCCTAACCCTCGATTTGCAGACTTAAATATTTCCGAAAATATCGATCTCACTCCAGAAGAGCCAGACGAGTTCCAAAATCAAAATGAAGAATGCAATGAGGACGTAAATTTTCTCAAAGAGCCTCGGAACGATCAATCGTCGAATTGAATTCAGTACTCGCCCCTTGTAGCTTACCATATATACAAATTTGAAACCCAACAATGAAACTTCTTATAGATACAGGTTACTCCAAAACTATCATTAAACCCCACATAATTGAAAACTTCTATCCCGATTGTATGTACCCTAGCTCTACAAAAATTAAAACATGTCAGGGAGAGACAGATATACAATTTCATGCCGAAATCCCCGCCTTTGACGAATTTAACTCAGAAGACACACTTGACGTATTAGTATATAACTTTCACGAATTTTACGACGGTCTAATAGGATTTGAAGACTTATCTAAATTTAAATTTCTGTTAGATTTCAAGAATAACGCCCTCTTTAACCATGATGTTTGCATACCTCTATTATTGAGAACTCCTAACGACACATCACGCACCTATGATTTAAATTCACATGACGTGCTTGTAAAACAGATACCTGTAGATATTTACAGTGGAGAAATTCTAGTTCCATCATTCTCAAACGGCACAGTTACAATCCCTGAAACCCTAACCACTGCAAAAAATGGGTTAGCTACAGTAGAACTTCATAACATGAAGGAATTCTCTACACAAGTTACCTTCGAGCAGCCTTTCGATGTTCCACCATATCCAGATTTCGAAACATTCATACGTCTCCTAGAAAACTCTAAACAAAAAATCGATCTAAATAAAAACTACCCGCATAGATCATTTAAATTTCGAAGAAAAATGCACTCGTTTCAGAAGAATTCTAACCTAGAGAAACATCCCAACATACTCTACTTTCCTGATGACAACTCTTTCGCTAACCAGGCAAAACTCAACGTAAACGAAGATTGTCTCTCACGACCCCCTATACAAGAACTTAATGCCATCAACAATGATGACACTAATTCCATGATTGTAAATTCTCCAGATCTACAATCAATTCTAGATGAAGTAGACCCAGAAATTGCAGACAATTTAATAAAAGACATTGACGAACATACTTTCGACAACAACACTGTACATACAGCTTTTTCAAGTTCCACATTCACAATGCCTTATTCAAAATCAGCCATCAATATTTATAAAAACCAGATTTTTATAAAAGAAAGCGAAAACGCAGTCACTAACACCCATATCTTAGAAACGCCTTTCCTCGGATACAAGAGACACAGAATTGTACTAAAATCACGAACATCCGTATTTAAATTTGTAAAACAGTTCTTACGTTCCACTCAAAATACTCAAAATTGTTTTAATTTCAATGACGAAACTATCAAACACAAAATAATTAGAATATTTCAAAGGTTCTTAAACTCCAACGACTCAATGAGTTGTATAATTTCAAATAAAGTTCTTGAAGATATTTCTCAAGAAGATAAACAGAATCAAATAATAAAATATATGCATGAAGGAAAAACTGTACACCGCGGAACCAAAGTCACAACTAGTTTAATAATGAGAAAATACTATTGGCCTAATATCAGCTATCAAGTTGCCCAATATATAAAAAATTGCCACACGTGTAACACTTGTAAATACGACAGGCATTCACAGAAAATTAAATTCCAAAATACGCCAATACCCAAGAAACCTCTAGATGTTATTCACATAGACCTTTTTCACTTTTCAAATGAATGTTACCTTACTATCTTCGACCCTTTCTCGAAAATCGGACAAAGCTATCTCTTAAAGTCTAAAACAGGAATGGAAGTACAACAAAACCTTTTAACCTTTATTCAACACTACGGAAAACCTTACAAAATAATTTGTGACAAAGGAAAAGAATTCCATAACACCATGATCATTGATTACTGTGACCTGCATAAAATATCTCTACACTTCACTAGTACCGACAGTCATACATCCAACAGCCCTGCTGAACGTTTCCATAGTTCATTAATAGATAGTATGCGATACCTCAACCTCAGAAAATCCTAATTTTCCCAACTACTACCTAATGAAATTAGCTAGTATCGGATACAACGAGTCGATACACTCCCTTACTAAACATCTCTTTCGAAGTTCTTTTTGGACATTTAGACAAACCCTCACCGTTTGAAATATCAAACGAAATTATCACCTCAGACTATATACAGGAACACAAAAACCTTACTCAAGGAGCTATACGAACAGCTCAGAATAGACAAAGAAACCATAATAGCAAAAATCAATAAAAAACGCAAAGAACCAAAAATTTATAATCCGAACGATATAGTTTATATTAGAAATTCCCAAGCTACACGCGCAAAGAATCTCCCTAACTTTATATCAGCAACAGTAATAAAAGACGACGGACCCGTTATCATCACTAATAGAGGACGATTTACGAAAAATCAAGTACGTGACAATACACTCGAACAAACCCCAGACAATGATTTCAGGTAAAACAGAGACTAATCCAGGACAAGATCAATAAACATGTCACCACTCCTATTAGTACTACTGTTGATTTTGAGGACATATTGCCTAAAAATCAAGTCCATTCATAACCCCATCTACTAATGACTTACCAGCCAACCCGACTCATTAATAACTATCACTCATTCTCTTACATCATCGACTTAAACATAGTTGAAAATCAAATCCAACAGACTACCGAAAATATGTTAGATTTCCCGAATATATGTACTAATTATTCAAACACCCGTTTAACCCAACTCTCGAAACTAGTATATTCAAAATTCCTAAACTTTTAACCCGTGAATCGAAAAAAACGAGGACTAGTTAATGCTATTGGAAAAATTATTAAATTCTTATACGGTACTCCTGACGCAGATGACTTAGAAGACATAAATTCAAAGTTAAACACTCTTATGAGGAATAAACATTCTTTAACGGCTCAACTAAACCTAAGAACCTCTCTGTATACGCAACTAATGGATAGAATAAACAAAACTTTAGGGGTCATTGAAACAAATGAAAAATCAATCATGTTTCACTTGGACACGACAATAAACCAACTTAATAATTTAGGAAAAAACGTATATTGCCAAAGCTTAGCAAACCAAATATCACAGAACTTTCTACTCATTTTAAATCACTTAGAAACTTTAGAAAATGCACTAGTAAACTCCTATTCAGGAATTATACATCATTTCTTCATGTCTCACTCAGACTTATTACATATTTTGAAGACTTTAGTAACTCTTTATAACTCTAGAAACCTCTTAAAAATAGACGCTGATGAATATTACAGATTGTTTCACATTCAGACTAAAGTTAACAAGAATTTGATTTATGTTCAATTAACTATCCCACTCTTTGACATTAGAGGCTTTCAATTAGTCCAGTTAATTCCTATTCCCTTAAATAACACTATCCTCATACCACCAAAACCCTACCTAGTACTGAGTATTGATCATTCTGCCCATTTATGGAAAGACACTGCCTGCCAAACGATCAACAAATACCATATTTGTGATGGAGAACCTCTACCTTGGACTTCCAGTTGCTTCCTTAACTTGTTAGAAGGAAAACAACCTAACGACTGTGTCCTACAAAAGATCAAAGTAAATACCGATCTTCTGTTAAGGATTTCCAAAGATAAAATTATTTGCTTCCCTCGAGAAGAAGTTGTTATTAAAAGCTCATGCCCAGAACAAGAAATAATTCAACTAAATACTCTCAGCGAAGTTACACTAGAACACAACTGTAGCATTATTATTAAAAACACTACCTACTCGATAGATAGCACTAAACTTGAAGGACGTCCATTCTATCTACCGAAAATTGAAAGATATACTATGTCCCAACTACCAGACCTTCGCTTAGAAGAATTTCCCACAGACTTAAGCAAAATGTCTGAATCACTGAAGCAACTCCAACTACTAGAAATTGAAGACTTCAAGACTCCTACTCGTCATACTTGGATTCTCTACTTTCTTATTTTTTTGATTATTTTTGTAATTTTAATTTACGTTTTCTTTAAACATTTCAAGACAAAGCCATTTAACATAAAAATTATAAATAAAGGCAAACCGCCCAATGAACCTATTGAACTCCAAGATTCAAACCTTCATGTAAAGGATATGAATCCATTTTAAGAAGGGAGGAGTTATACGTTATCACTTGTTTACTCGTTATTATACTCTTCGCAAAAACGAAGAGTATATTGTATTTGATCGGCACATTTCTAAATCAGTAAATATCGCTCGTAGAGAAAAAAATTTTTGTATCGTTATGTTAATGAACGAATTCTGAACAACTTTCAAAATGTCCGTCTGTCCGTCCGTCTGTCCGTCCGTCTGTACGGCCGTCTGTCCGTCCGTCACGTTTCTTGTAAGCACGATAACTTAAGAAAGAATAACCCGATTGTATTGAAATTTGGAATTTAGTGTTAGCTATAGGAAGAACCCTATTTTTTTTTATCAAAATAGATTGGTAAATAAAAAAGTTATTAGTAATTTAAAATTTAAAAAAATATTTTTTACATTTTTTTATGGTTTGCAATAAATAGAAACCTTGCGAAATGTTATTTCCTATCACTATTTTTTTAAATACATTTTACTAATGTGTGTTTCCTAATAATCACAATAAATTTTCTAATGGTATATATTACACTCATTAACAATTTTAGTAATAAGAAATGGTGGTGCAGCGGCAAGAGTTTCGTCTCGCAATCTAAACGACTTAGCTGACCATTTTCAAAATATACATAACATACAGATACCAAACAACTTGGAACACGACCGCATTGAAAACGACGTAAACGCACTGATTGGCCATGACATCCAATTGACCAGACCAGAATTTCTAAAAGTCATGGCCAAGCCCTCGGAGGTTACGGGCATTGTCCGGACTTTACCGAACAACAAGGCTCCCGGTTCAGACGGCGTCGAGTATAGGCTACTCAAATATCTCCCGAGAAAAGGCATTGTGCAATTGACGTACATTGTCAACGCGATTCTGCGATTTCAGCACTGGCCCAGCCAGTGGAAATGCGCCGTGGTCGTACCAATCCTGAAGGCGAACAAGAACGCGAAGCTCGTCGGCAGTTATCGACCGATCTCGCTGCTGTCGGCGATCTCCAAGTTGGTGGAGAAGGTCATCCTAATCAGATTAGACGCTGCGCAGGATGAACTTCACATCGACGACGAGTGCCAGTTCGGCTTCAGGAGGGGCAGGGGCACTGTACAGCAGGTCGTCAGGATCGTGAATGACGTCAAGGTACAATGCAACCTCGGGAAGAGTACCGTCATGGTGCTCCTCGATATTGAGAAAGCCTTCGACACCGTATGGATCCCGGGATTACTCTACAAACTAAATTCGCTGGACTTTCCGACGCACATTACCAAACTTATTCACTCTTTCCTGTCAGATAGATCGCTGCAGGTCAGAGTGAATAATAAACTATCAACTCGGCGGGACATTCGCGCGGGCGTCCCCCAGGGGTCGTGCCTGTCGCCAAAGTTGTACAACTTATACATCTCCGACTTCCCGGAGTTTCCGAATTCGAACCTTGCCAAGTACGCCGACGACACGGCTATGTACGTGCACTCACACAACGCGCAAGCGGCTAATATGCTGCTGAAGGCACACTTGGCCCGTGCCACGGCTTATTACGATAAGTGGAAGATTCGGATCAACGCCGAGAAGTCGGAATCGATTCTATTCACGCGCCGCTTCACCGAAAATCGGATTTTAACACCACTTTCGATCGGGGGTAGAGAAATTCCAATCAAACGGTGCGTGAAATATTTGGGGGTGAACTTAGACAAACGACTGACGTTTAATACACACGTTAACGAGACGGTACGCAAGGTCTACTTCATGTCCAGGAGTCTGTATCCGCTCCTGGCAAGAGGTAGCGGACTCAACAGGACTAATAAAAAGTTGTTGTACACAATGGTAATCACGCCGGCCATCACATACGCGGCGCCGGTGTGGTGCAGCATCCCGGCCACGACAATGCGGAAGTTGAGAGTATTAGAACACAAATTTATGCGCCTCATTTCAGATTCCGGTAGGTACACCTCCCTCAGAGATCTTTATGCACGTTGCCACGACATAACTCCACTAGCGGACTACGTCCAAGAAACCTCACAAAAATTCTACCAGTTTAAACTGGGCGGTAGCCCGCTTACCCGCAACATTACCCGAATCAGACAGCATAATGCCATACTTTTCGATATAAGACACCCCCTACCATACCAGGCGTTGCCTATCTTCCGGCAGCTCCCCTAGCCACACTTCCTTCTACGATAACTTACCCCTACCCCCCCTTACTTTTATCTTTCCTCAACTTTACATATTTCCAATCCCTCTTTCTCCCCATTTATATTTGTACAATTTTGTTCTTTTATCTTTTTTGTTGTTTTTGTTCCCTTTTTGTCTCTCGAAATCCCCTCTAGGCCGAAAACTTATCTAAATCCTAATTTTTTTTAAACCACAATTTTATTTCCACCCTACCTTCCTTGTCGGCGATCAGACCACAAGGTCGTCATTTGTTCGAACGGGTTTTTTCGTTTAGTTGTGTTCCCCGTATCAACAATCAAAATTACGAAGTGCGCTCGCCTACGATTTTAGTGTTCTCAGTGTTGTATTTATTTTTAAGCTACTTTTAGGTCCATGTGGACACATAAAAATTGTAATCTAGCTTTTAAGTCTGCACGTGGCAGACAGGAGATTCTACCCCCCCCCCCCCCTCGAATTTACTTCCAAGCCGAACCGGACCTACTCCGCCCAGCCTCACACCCACCTCGGCGATGTTCGCCGTGGTTGTCTGGCTGGCTCCGGGCTAGGCTCCGGTGAGGCACATAATGTATAAAACTGTTAATAAATTGTTTATTCATTCATTATTCATTCGTCTCGCAATCCAAGGGTCCCGGGTTCGATCCCTCACATCGTGACTTTTTTTCTCATATATTTTTTTTTCACAACAAAGTTGGTATCACAAAATTTAGAATATCCAAAAACTAACATTATTTACAAGAAATATGCGAAGAGTATCCTATAGAATTTTCTGCAATTAATTATTTTTTATTTATTTGCTTTTATCATGATTAGAGAATATTATTTAGGTATTATGCAAATCACAACTTACACACTTTTTTAATAAAAAAGTGTGTAAGTTGTGATTTGCATAATACCTAAATAATATTCTCTTATCCTATAGAATGTGTAACAATTATATAAAAAGCTCAGTAAATCGGCGAAGAGTATAATGCTTCCTCTAGTTTTTATTTTGATAACAATACTAGTAAATGTCATAATAAATATAGTTATAAATAATAGACCGAATGCATGTAGGCGGCGTCAGAGTCGCGTTTAGGTACTGCAACATAACCTCATTTTCTGTGCATCTTTGTTTACTACTTCTTTAAAAATGCCAAGCAATTGTGTGCCTCAATGCACTTCCTATTATAGAAAAAATAAAAATTTAAAGTTTTACCAGTTTCCAGTATGCAGCAGTTTTAGAAGAAAGTGGATAGTTGCTCTCAAATTACAAAAAAGCCCATCTAGTGTGTTCAAAACATTTAATACCGAATGCATGTAGGCGGCGTCAGAGTCGCGTTTGGGTACTGCAACATAACCTCATTTCCTGTGCATCTTTGTTTACTACTTCTTTAAAAATGACAAGCTTTTCTTTTAGTTCACCTAAACTATCCATTTTCCGTAGGTTTCAAATAAACAAACTTATTTCAACATATCAAAGCTACAAAGCACAGAACACAATGAATAGTGTACCCAAAACCGATCGGTAACCGCCTGGCGGCAAAATATTTTATTAAACCTATGCATTCCTCCTATATAATAAGTTTTACGCTCACTTGTTTACCCATTATTTTATTTTGATTAGTAAGCGTCATAATAAATATAGTTATAAATATTATTTTGAATTATCAAATGGCCACAAGTTTGATAAACCGGACATATAAATATCCGTACAAAACTCGCAGCCATCAGAAAGTGTTGTAAGCTGTTCTAATAAAGAAGTCAGTCCAATATTGCAGTTTTTTTCTACCGAGAAATCCTCGTAAACTTATTTTGCATAGCGCATCTAAAAAGTATAAACTATGCATAAGAATAGTAGTACCAATTATGTACTTTATATGAATATTTTTGACATTCGAATGGAAGGATAATAAAGAATATAATAACACAGCCACACAAAATAAGAAAAGTGGTCTGGCCTGAGGACCAGACCAGTGTATCCTTATGTATTTGGACCCGCTGAAACCTAATCCGAAGTCAGAATTGTCAGATTACTTTTTTTTTCACACCTAACCCCAAAAAAAAAAACCAAAAAAGTGGTCTGGCCTGCGGACCATACTAGTGTGTCTTTATGTATTTTAACTCTCTGAAACCGAATCCAAAGTCAGAATCGTCAGATTTGTTTGTTTTTCACCCCCATCCCCAAAAAACACCCCCAAAACAAAAAAGTCTGGCCTGCGGACCATATCATATCATATCATATCCTTATGTATTGGACCTGCTGAAACCGAATTCGAAGTCAGAATTGTCAGATTACTTCTTTTTTCACCCCCAACCCCCAAAAAACACTCCCCCTCCCCCAAAAGTGGTCTGGCCTGCGAACCATACCAGTGTATTCTTATGTATTTGGACCCTATGAAACCAAATCCGAAGTCAGAAATGTCAGATTCGCTCGTTTTTCACCCCCAATCCCAAAAAATACCTCCCTACTTTTTCTACAACCAGCTTAAAAAAACTACAAAATTTATTAAACATGAATATATTACACAAATACACACTGACAGTTACTTTGACAGCTTACGCACTAATTTGATTTTAAAACGAATAGTTGCCTGTGTACTTAATACACGAACTGTGACTGGTCGGTTCCATTTCATATCCATCCTGATATGAAATATATCCGTTCAGTCACAGAAGACAGGAACTATACAGAAACGAAAGCTTGCCGCGGTACCTTTGATATCGAGTGTCTGATTTCTGTGACCTGTCTGAAGTAACAGTAATATGCCTTACTACACTCAGAGAAATGTTGTACACAAAAAATATATCAATATTTCAGTCCAATACACTGTACACTGGGAAAACTGTCTTGTTTTATATTTAGTAGATAGGTATATGAATAGGAATACATATATATGGTATTAATAAAGTTGGGGGCCAGTCATGGTGTATTGCAGAATGTTCAATAAAAGAAGTACCTACACATTTAACATAACAATATACGTGAATAGGGCATGTGCACGTGACGTCACAGTTAACCTCAAAAATATATATTTCTTAAGATTTATGAGTATTTCGTAGCTGTCATCAAAAATTTCAGCTTGGTTTCCATACTTTCAACTAAAATCTAATTCAGTGTAATGTTTATGAAGTTCTAAATATTTTCTCCTAATAAAATAGGACTCTTTTTGTAGGTTGGAAATCTAACCTGTAATTAGCAGTTTATTTTTATTAACCAACATTATTGAAAATTTATTAGCCTGAATTTTTAAATATTTGCTTGGAGTCAGTATTGCTCCAAGCTGAAATGAGTATACAAACATTAAAAATGAGAATAAACCTGAAAAACTTACAATTTGAGGTTATGTTAGTAATATGATGCACATGCCCTATTATTGATTTTTTTTTAATTGATACAATGAAAAGTTCTTTACTGCTACGAGTTGATGAGAGTCATTATTTAATTACCTTATTCATGGTCACAATACAATTCTGTTCATTAGAAACTGATGAACATATTCTGTAACTTATTGCATTTCTGATAAGAAAATATTTCCTTTCATATTACTTCTTTTCAACTGCTAATTGTTTAGTATATCTAACATTACTTTCTAGTTGTTTCAGTAATATAAATTTGTACATACCTTTCAGGATCTTTGGGAAATAGAAAGAAGCTTATTATTTCACCTTCGAAGATCATGGACAATAAACACAACCCCTATATCCTTTAGAACCCATTATAAACAAAAATCAAATAAATAAACTTAGAATAAAGAATTGTCGAAAATTGGAAGAAAAAGCCACAAAAATAACCAACCACCGTGTAAGAGTTTCAAAGACTGTCAATCGCACAACGTCAAGAATTATCATATAGCTTTTGACAAATATATACCTTATCGTCATGGCGACTATTTGGTCCCGCCAGAAAGACTTGCTTTCGCTTCTGTATAGTTCCATCTTCTGTGGTTCAGTTAACTGGAATTGCCTATGTGGCGATCAGTTCACTTGCTGGATAAATATAAGTCACACACCAGAAGCTTAAGTAACCAAGGAGGAGAATGAAAAACAAAATACATAGAATAACAATTTTTATCAAAAAATATAACAACATGTTTATTTAAAAATGTTAATTTAAAAACAACTTATTGGAATATATACATATATATATATATATATATATATATATATATATATATATATATATATATATATATATATATATATATATATATATATATATATAAAAATTTTATTATTGAATTTTAACCCTTCTATAAATTGGTGACCCCGACGTGATGACCAGAACAACAAGGCAGCGAAATTAAAAGGAAATCTTAATAATTATAAAGCAAAAGTTAAACGACAGCACAAAATAAAGAATCAAGCAAGAAATCTCTCTTAAAATCCTGGAAGATTAAAACTACAACTAGGCCTGATATTCCGCATGAGTCCAGATTCAGATTCGTAGACTTGGAACAATATTCTCCTAAATCAATTCTAGACGGCGAAGAGGCAAAACTTTATTTATCTGGTAAGTGAATTGTTTTGCCATTGATCATTTATTCTTCGTTATTAAAGGGAATCATGTCAGTCATTCAACGTTGACGTTTTTTAAAAATCTCATTCAAAAACATAGCAAAAAGCATAATATATACAATCAATTAATCATTCAATCAGTCATCGATTTATTATTTCTTTGTTTTAAAAATGGCACCACCAACAGATAATATTTTATTAGATGACATTCAAATTTCATCAGGTGCAGGGACATCTCATGGTAATTACGTCGCGACCATTAAATTACCACCTTTCTGGGTATCTAAACCAGAAATATGGTTTACTCAAATTGAGTCGCAATTTTCTATTCACAGGATTGTTAGCGGTCGTAAAAAATACGATTATGTCATTGCCAGTTTACCCCCTGAAATTATTACCACGGTGTATGACGTTGTCACTAATCAGCCAGAAAAAGATCTATATGACAATTTAAAAAATATACTAATTTCTCGTTTGACCTCAAGCGAGGAAAAGCGGTTGGAGGACCTACTCTCTGGTTCCCAGATGGGAGACCAAAAACCATCAGATTTTTACCGATCAATGCTATCAACGGTCGGAGGTTCCATGTGGTGAGCCAGGAGCTCCTGGTCAAGTTGTGGAAGCGGCGACTACCCAAAACAATCTTCATTGCAATTACGGCGTCGGGAAAAACTGAAATTAAGAAGTTAATCGACATTGCCGATCGTATATGGGAGTCGTGTCAGAATTCTATGACTTCCCTTACCTCGAATTCGATTTGTAACATCAATCCAACAGTTTCTACATCTAGTTTGATCGCAACATTTCAAGACACGTTAAATCAAGTCTTACACAAACAAGAAATCTTTACATCTCAATTACTTGCTATTGAATCTAAAGTTTCTTCAATTCCTTCCACTACTCCTACAGTTTCTGGCACTTATTGCGATAGTTGTAGAAGTCGACTCGACTCAAGAAATCGCAGGGGCTCAAGGCCCCGTTCTAATAGTCGAAATGGTACCAGCGTTAGATATAATCCTTCTAATGCCAAGGTTTGCTATTACCATCAACTTTATGTTCGTAAAGCATTTAAGTGTCTCGGAGATTGGTGCACATTCGCCAAAGATGTCAAAACCGACAATCAGAGATGACTAAATGTCAATAATATTTTGACAACTGACGTTAAAATTTCGAATAGTAAACCTCGTCTCTTTATATTTGATAATACTAATAAATTAGAATTCCTAATTGACAATTATACCTCGGAATCTATTAACGAATACTAGGAGAAACCCTGATGTAGTACTAACAGCAGCTTCCCTTCGGGAAGAAATTTTTGAAAATCGATTTAAACTTACATAGGTTATTTCCTTTCGTTTTTAATATAGCAGATATAAATATCGCCATTATCGGAGCAGACTTTTTAGATCATTTTGGTTTAGTTGTTGATTTGAAACATAAATGTTTAATCGACAATATGACTAGTTTGTCAACATATTTATTTTCAAACAATGGTCCGTTACATTATCCTAAGTTATTTAGCGTATCAAATGAATTCACTGCATTACTTTTACAATTTCCTACTTTAATTAGCTCCCCAAATTACAATTTGCCAGTTAAACATTCAGTTGAGCATCACATTGTTACAGAAGGTCATTTACCTTTCTCACGCCCACGTAGGTTGGATAGCGTTAAATTCAAGATAGCACAGGACGAATTCAATAATATGGTAGAATTAGGTATTTGTGCACCTTCACTGAGAGAAGATTTTTGCAGTGACAGCCAAAAACCAGGCTACAGCAGCAAGAAAATCTATTTGAATAGGCGCCAGCCAAGAATTTTCGTAGGGCAGTAAAATTCGTTTTACTGGAATTACTTTAGTGCAATAGTAAAGTTACTTTATAAAATATTATTAAAATGTTTCATCTACCCACTGTAAATAAACTTTACCGTTATAGTAAAGAAATAGTATTATTGCAGCAAAGATATTTATTTACTGATGCAAAGTATCTGGCTACGATAGAGTCAAATCTTTTTACTTACAACAATTTTTTTTATTATCACTCCATAGTTTTTCTAGTGCTGTAATTAACTCCTTTCTTGTCGTAGCAAAGCCACTGATTAGACGGAGCAGAAAACTTGATTGTAGTAGTATCATTTATTTTTAATCGCAGCAAAAAAGTTTACTACCATTGCATGGTTTTTCTAGTACCCCAGTTAGTTTCTTTTTTATTGCAGCATATATGCTTTCCTAATTTAGTAATAAATTGGCCTGCCTCAGAAAAGATATTCCGTCATATCAGAAAGTTTTAAATCAATAACAGTAAAATTTCTTAATTAGAATAGAATGGCCATTTTGCTATTATTATAAAGTATATCTGCTGTGGGAATAAACATTTTTTGCTGGAAAATAAACAGAGGGAGCTAAAAAATGTCTGATAAAATTTTCTCGTATAGAAACATGTTTTACGAGGAAAATAATTTTGTTATAAAGTCGGTTTACTTTACTATCAATTAGTCATACTTTGTCATTGCCAATTTTCATAACTAACGCACACAAACAAGCATAATTTATTTTATCAAAAATAATTTTTCCTCAAAAAAATAACAAAACTTAAGCATAAGCAAATTTTGTAATTTTTTCAAGGAAATAACTTATATATATATATTTACGGAAACTGGCAATTACCAAGTACATAATACTAATTGACGATAATGCAAATAAACTTTATAACAGAACCATTTAAACATATCTGAACACGAGAAAATTTTATATAAACAATTATTTTTGAGCTACATGCACATCCTCGTATAGTTCAGCGAAAAACATTTATTCCTAAAATATAACTTTATAATGTTCATCAATCTTGTCAAATTAAAAAAATCTAAATTATTAGTGGCCTTAAACTCTGACATTGACAAATGTTTGTGGCAGACCAATGTTTTATTCCAGGTATGAGTTTTTTGTTCGTAATTTAAATTGGCTTTTAAAAAATTATATATGCATTAAAAAAAAATCAAAATAACGTAGAGAAGGTTGATGCTTGTTCGTAATATTAATGAATGAAGGTTGGTTGAGAATTTATGAATCTGTTTATTGATATAATGTACGTTCATTAATACAATGTACACATTTATTAATACTATGTAAACGTACATTATATTAATAAACAGATTGAACAATTTTCAGCTGCTTGGTTCATTAATATTACAAACATATTTTTTTTCAGTCTATGGAAAATTAATAATTAATGTTATATAATGACTAGATACTTCACCTTATATAATAAAAAAAAAAAAAATAATTTTCTTACAAACAAGACAAAACGAATAATGTATCAAACTGCAAGCAAAAAACTGGTACACCTTGGAAAAAAACTAATAACAATGGTTAAGGATTGTGTATAAATGACTAAAACCAATTAAAAAATAAAGATTTATTTTGATAGGTACCTATATACAGCCTAGTTAGTACAACAACCTTTCTTTAAAAGTAATAAAACATAAAACGTGAAATAAAACACTAAATTACTAAAGGAACTTTTGTTGAAAAAAATAAATTACAGCCCTACAAAAAAAAAATGGTCTGTTCGACGGCCCAGACCAGTGTATCCTTATGTATTTTGACCCACTAAACTCGTATCCGAAGTCAAAATTTTTAAATTGACTAGTTTTTCATCCCTAACCACAAAAAACAGCCCTGTCCGGCGGATCAGACCAATGTATTCTTATGTATTTTGACCGCTGAATCCGAACTCAGAATTGTTAAGATTAGTCCGCTTTTCATCCCTAATTTTTGTTTTGTTTTAGGGGTTTTTTAGGGTTAGGGATGAAAAGCGAGCCAATATGAAAATTATGACTTCGGATTCGGATTCAGCGGGTCAAAATATATAAGGATACATTGTTCCGATCCTCCGGACAGACCATTTTTTTCTATTTATGCGTGTTTTTTTGGGGTTGCGAGGATGAAAAATGAGACAATCTGAAAATTCTGATATCGGATTCAGCGGGTCAAAATACAAACGAATACACTGGTCTGATCCTCCGGACAGACCACTTTTTTTGTGGGTCTGTGTTATCTGTCCATTCACATCAATATATAAAAAAAATAAACATTTATTTTTATAGGTACACATCATTCTAATATAACAGCCCGTCTTTAAAAGTAAATATATAATATAGTATATAAAACATAAAATAAAACACTTGGGCGAGTTGTACCAACTAGGTTCAATCAAGTTCAAAATCCGATATCAAAATCCATGGTTACGATTGTTGTAATAATCGTAACCGTGGATGTTGATCTCGGATCAAGCTGAACTTGGTTGAACTTAGTACAACTCGCCCAAAAATTGTCTTTGCTTAAGGCTGAGATTTTGCCGTGTGACAGGGAAACAGGCATATAATTTTAATTAATTATAAATAGTTAAAAATTCAAACATGTTATGATTTTTAAAACTGTTTTAGGCACTGACTATTCTAACAAATACAATTATTTTAATTTTTAATACATTTTTTTTATTATAATCAAATTCCATCACAATGAAAATAGTACTGTTTTTATTGTAAGAGCATGGCATTCAAGTACAGAAATTTACATTAAAGAGAAATGTATATAATTGTATTTGTTAGAACAGCAAGTACCTAAAACCATGTAAAAGGTCACTATCGTGTTTGGTTTTTATTAAACACATAACAAAATAAAAAAATAAAGACATATTTTCCTGTCTGATGCAACATTCCAACCTTAAATTAAAGGAACTTTTGTTAAAAAAAATAAAATAAATCGTCTGTCCATTTATAGTGATATATAGTCATTATTCTGTGACGAAATTACTACGAATGTGTCAAACATTTTTATATCATCAAAAAACATACACTTTATTAGTCCAGAATTTTTTACAGCAAATGAAAATAAATGTTCATTAAAAGTTTGGGTAATAAAATCTTCATAAAGAAACAAAATGTCGTTTTCTTTATTTACAATAATATTAACAATTCTTCCGAAACATGGACGAGTTTTAAAACCAGTAACAATTATGCTACTGACTCTATAGATTTTTGAATTTATTGTAATAGTTTTTGTGGTAGCTATGTTTTCGCAAAAATTATATATTTTTTCATGGTTAATAAATTCTGATTTTTCAATGTCTTTATATTCAGATAAAATTTCAGTGATATTTAAATATTCAGAAGTAGGAGAATATGATATATGGTTCTCAAAGCCTTTCTTTTCTGCAAATCTTAAAGCTAACTGCAGTTGATGTTTTATAGCTAAAGTGTAAGTTATGTTTACTCTGGAAGAAACAACATTTGCTGCCAATTTCGATTGGCGATGTTTTGACTCGAACCTTAATGTTGAAGTGTTTTTTAATGGGCCAGTTTTTTTAGCGATGGAGGGGTAATGTGTCATAAAGTGAAATTTTGGTGTCAGTGTTTTTTCAAAAAGTGAAATAAACAATGAATGGTGCTCATGGATTAAATTTCCTAGTTCAGTAGCTATATCATCATTAACGAACTCTTTAAGAACCAAGGTCAAAATCTTTCTAAGTAAAATGTATAAACTCCAATATTTATTGCCTTTTGGGATCAAGTTGCCAAAAATTAAACCAGCACTTAAAACAAAAGTTTTTAATTCGGAGGCAGACATTCTTAATACTTTTTTTTTTAATTGATCACTTGCAATAAGTGGAGGTTTGTTGTGATTTGCACTATAAATGGTATATTTTATTCTATTGTTTAATGTATCTAAATCAAAATATTTATCGACAAAACAAAACTGATATAACAGATATGCCATAGTTACACCTGCCACTCCTTCGAAAATATCATGTGCAATATCTATAGCAAAATTTTCCGTTACGTGGAACGAATCAATTGTGTTTAATACAGAATTTAGTTTTATCCCAGTTAAATATGGATAGTTCAATTTTAAGTCAGCACTAAAATTTTGGCGATTTCTAAATTTCGTATGATTTTCAACAGTGGAAGTTTGAGTATCAATTCTCAAATATTTACAAAATCTGCAATATGAGTTTGAAGAAAAACTTTCCTGAAAACCCAAAATAGTATTAAGTCCAAGGTTGTCACCAAGGAATAATATGGTACTAAAGTAAATACGATACTGCCCTGAGGATAATTTTACATTTATTCCTTTCTCTCTTAGAAGATTTAGTTCATCTACAAATCGGGAGAAAACTGCTTTATGACCAAATTCTTTTAGATCTGAGGCATGAAACAACTGTAACAAGAATATATTTTCTAGTCGAGACTGATATTTGGGAGGTAAAGAGGCAACTGAGCAGTAAATAGCTCCTAATTTGTGAATACCTGAATGTGAACCTAATGGATTTCCCATTTCGTAGTCATCATAATAAATAAATAATGGAAAAACCAAGTCTTTCTTGCTAAAATCTGATATTTTTTGTGTCCAAAACTTTGTTTGAACAATATTATATATGTCTTTCTGATCTTGTAGAGATTCGATATATGTAATTGTTTCTACCAAGATGTCGGGAATAGAAAAAAAAATCGTCAAAACTTCAGAAAGAGGAATCAACTGGGCAGAATATTTCATAGATATTGGGACAGAGTTTTTTGTCTCTATGCGCTCGCCAACAATAAATGAAATAGGCTTTATAAGTAATTTTGACCTTTCCAAAGTACTAAATCTTAATGCCTCACTTTCAAAGTCTTGCAGCAAGTTCCGAAATTCTTGAAAGAATCTCTTAACTTGAAAATTATCCTCACTAGTAACAATAGGTTTGGCAAATATCTGCTTGATAACATTTTCAAAAATATTTAGAGGTTCTGCCAGCAAGTCGTTCACTAAATTTATAATCTTTTGAACATCTTTTCGTGAGTAAGTAGTTTCATTATACACTTTGCAGATAAATATAATGGATTTTTCACGTAATGTATTTTTAAATACATCAAAGTCAATTGAAAAATTATCAACCTCATTTAAATTTTTTTCCTGAATACTTAAATGTTCCTCTGAAATAGCTGTATTAAAGGAAACATCATCGAAATAGTCAATAACTTTTTCAGTTTCAGCTGAACTTACAAGATGAATTCCCTCTAAATCATTTTGCAGAGAACTAGCAGGATGATTATTCAGATGTTTTCTAAATGATTTTAGGCTTGGAAAATTTCGTCTACAATTTTTTTCTTTGCAAAAATACGTACTGTCATCCTGACATTGATGAATATACTTTAAATGGGTTATTAAGGAATTTGGCTTAAAGAAAAAAATGCCACAAAAACTACAATTAGGCATGCTGTACTAAATTTGAGAAAAGAATAAATCACAAATTTGATGTGTTAGTGGCAACACTATAAATGGACAGCAGTTGAAAATATGAAAATATATAGTTCATTTCTGCATGTGATGTAAAATGTCTGCTAAAACTGATGTTGTCGAAGGGCTCGTTTTACGTGGCTTCATTTTAAATACAAGTTCTTCTATAAAAAGCCAAATATGTTCATTCTCAGGGGGATATTCAATGTCTAGGCCGTGAAAAAGCTTGAAGAGCAATTCTAATGCTCTAATTCCAGTATCAATTTTATACTGTACCTCATCAACAACAATTATATAAGTTGGATGGGAAAGATCGCCAACTATCACTCCAAATGGTTGGACCGTTAGACCAAATTGCTTCAACTTCTTCTTCCTTGCGTCAGTCTTCTCATGTAATTCTCCTATATTCTGAAACAAAAAAAATGGTACTATTTGTAGGTTGCTTAATCTTGCTCAGAATTAAAAAAATATGATGTACCAAATTTCATAATTAAATGCATTTTTTTTGTTTATTTCATTTTTCTTCTTTTAAGATAATATTAACAAACAATAATTGTTATATGTAAGAACAGATAATTACATATGTAGAATTGCATCTAGAATAAGCAATGCTTAATTATGTGTGTGATTATTATTATTATTATTATTATTATTAAATACATACCTGTATATGTGAGAAAAAACTTTCCTGGACTTCACTGCGGCTCGGTCTCCAAGTACATCCTTTCCTCGTCTTTTTTATTGTTAAAGGGCTAAATAGGTATGGTAGAATTAGAATAGTATTTGTTGTGTTATCTGAAAATTAAAAAAAAAAATAATAACAAATTGTTAACTACATCTATATTAATAATTTAAAATTATACTTTAACTCGGTATATAGATAAAATAACTAAAATGAAGGTAATTTGCTAAATTACAGAACCAATAGTTTTTTATGATTATCAGTACATATTATCACAAAACCTTTTATTAACGTTGCAGTTTTAATTTAAAATAAAATCAATTTTACCAATATTTCGGAATAATCAACACAGCAAGTTAATAAAGAGATAGACTCTTTAAGTCTGAGTATAACTTTATACCTAAAGTTTGGTCATCATAAAATATTTGAATTTAATAAATTCGACTGGAGCACCAGTTCTAGACTTCCCACCTAATAGAACAAAATTGTTATAAACAGACAGCCCTTTGTGACAGAGCATTGCAGGTAACTGGGATAGATCTCTAAGCCAAGTTCCATGTTATAATGGCATCAACTTAAACTGCATTGCATTTGTAGTTTACAAAGTATTTTTTTTGTCTCAAAATCTATACATTTCAGAAATAAATATTATTAAGCTTTTATTTATATTTTATTGTATAGAATTTATTTATACTTTTTTCATCTATGTTATTTCAGTATCCCCCCACGATTTTGTTCAAAATCTAATCAGATCTAGGTTAAGAGATAACAAATACAACAAAAAACCGCACGACCGTATGTTGCTGTTTTCATGACATCGAAGGAGAAAAACTGACCACACAGACATCAATTTGAAAATGGTTTCAAATGATTCCTATGGGATATCAAAATGTGAAAATCTGTTGAAATCTCGAAATAATTTTTTCGGGCTGAATCCAATACTTCCCTACTAGATGGGAAGCAAAAAAATTCAAAGTTGGTACATAATAAATAAATTTTTAATTTATTAGAAAATAAGCAATGCAGTTTATTGAAAAATTTAACACTTACCACTAGCAACAGAATTTAGTTTTCGTTCTTTAGCTTCTGTAATTATTGCGGAGCTTACTTTTTCCCAAGTATTATAGATTATGTCAATACACCCTTCATGTTTTTTATTAAAGTCAGTCTCGATCTGGAAATAAAAAGCAGTTAAAGATTTATTATTGAAACAGGCAAAATTTAGAATCAGATAATTCCTCATAAAAATGTGGATAAAATATGTACCTATATTATAATACATTTCAATGAGTATTAAACACACGTTTTTGCCTACAAAAAAAGCATTTCCCCAAAAATTTTTGCATTGTGGATTTAGTTTTAATTTTTTTTATTTTGCAGAAATATTTATGCAAATTATTTAAGTGATATTTAGTTAATTACGTAAATCAGTGTACTGATATTTTATTGTTTATTCTAGTGGTACTTTTATACTATATTTTACATACCAATTCAAGTCCACAGTTGAGGCTTAGGCATGGAAAATCTTCATATATTTTAGTCAGATCTGCATTCACATAAAGCTTTTTCCTTGAGGAATAAGTTTGTTCCCATGCCTCCAACACCCGTGATATTGGCTCAATGCCAACTCTGAGAAAACTTAAAGAGCCACTTTCTACATCAGATTTTTCTTCCACGATATTTTCTTCATACATGGGCAATGAATTTCGGCTAGATGATGCATCTGCTAGTCTAAGAGATGCCTTTGTATTAATAAATTTGGTATAGAGCTTTCCCTTGGGACCACTTTTATTTACTGAATTATATGGGATATAATATGTCTCGCGCTTTTCAGATGGAAACAAAGCCTCTATCTCATTTGAAACTTTTTGAAGTATTTCTGCTCTAATGCTAAAAAAATATATACAATACATTAATTTAAGTGGTCAACTAAGAAAATTTTAATTAAATGGTCAATTAAGAAAATTTTAATATTTCTTTTAGGTATTAGCCGTAACTTTTACACACAGCACAGATTTTTTACAAAAAAACTTGATAAATATTTAAATAATAACAACAATAAAAACAATATATAATGATAACTATATAAAGTAATAACTTAAGACTTACTTATTGATTCCATATACTGCGTACAGCTCGGTAATTATAAGTTTGGTTAATTTGTTTCTCAGCTCATTTGTCAATTTATTTTTGGCGCTCAAAACTATTTTTCCTTCGGGATATTTATTTAAAGCAAATTCCAAGCCCTAAAAAATAACATTGCTTTTAGCACTAATGGTTTAAAATACAAAGAAAGATTATGACTTCTATTATACAGGGTGCTTCAAGTCATTAATTTAAAGGAGATTCGGTGACTTTTCATAAAGATGGAAAAAACTTCTTATAAATGTTGGTCCGAAAATCCCTCTTAAGGGAGTTGCGGCTCTTGGAACGGGGCACCCAAAATTGTGATTTTATTTAATATCTCCAAAAAAAAAATATAGAACTTATTTCAAAACAGTGAAAACTTACCCTAGGAAAAACATCATTTTCAAGTTTTGCTATTTTTGAAGGCCCTGCTTGTTCCCCACTGACCGCTATTTCATCAAATCTTCTTTTTCTATCACTTAGATTGCCTACATCCTTAAGTGGAGTTGAAAAAAATGCTTCTATGGTCTCGTCATCGGGAACATATGTGTACACACTGGCATTGTCAAATGTATCAGTGGAAGCTGTAGAAACTGTTTCCGATATGTTCTAAAATGAATTTCATTTCATTTATTAATTGTCAATACGACTTACAAGGAATCGACAATGTCGAATTAAAATATAAAAAGCAGACTTTTGACTTTGTTTTATCTAACGGGAGACATACGGGATGAGTAATAAAAATGTAAAATGGAAACATTTTTAAACAAAAAATCTAAAACATTAGAACTAAAGAGCAAAAAAAAAAACAAGAAAGCTGTATTTTTTTTCCACATAAGAGGTATAGTTATTAAATAAATTAAAAATCGGGAAATTTACTTACTCTTTGAACTTTTTTTTTCCACATAAGAGGTATAGTTATTAAATAAATTAAAAATCGGGAAATTTACTTACTCTTTGAACTTTTTTTTATTTTAAGTGTTTAGTTTTCATTTTAACAAGCCAAAGTCTTATATTATTGTTGCACACCCCATACGTCTCACCCTAGATTTTGACGATGTAAAAAGTAGTTTCCCTATACTTTTGCCAAAAAAGACAATCTCTAAAACTGTTAAAACTTATTGTACAAACTGAAAAATTCACAAATATCTTTATACGTACACATTTTTATACAGATTTCAAAAAATTTTTAAATGAGGAGGTTCTCAATTCGATCCGTATGTATATTTTTGCTCAAAATTTGTTTTGAAAGTGTAAAGAACTTTTTAATGTATTTATATAAAAATATAATACTTACAATGTGCCCTCGATTTAAATCTGCCAAGTATTGATTATATTTTTGTGTAAATATTAGCCTTGGACCAGTTCGGGGAATCAATGCATGAATGGTCTCTTTATCCAATAGATTGAAACTGTCATCATTAATCCCTTCACCTATAAAAAAAACGTACTGAATTAAACAGTCTGCATGGAAGGCACGCCATCTTAGTACCATGTCAAATTTTAAGTTTACATCAATCATAATGACCATGTTTAAACTACCCTTTGGGAAACATGTACATTTTCATGAAAATGCCTTAGAAATGCCTGGGTATGGGGCGTATTTTAAAAAACTCATAACAATTTCTAGTAGGAGGAAAGCAACTACAACTATTATTACATATAGGTGTTGTTTTAGTACTTACTGTCAAAGTTCTCCAGAAACCCTTCCATTCCCCATTCCACAACCATTCCTTTAAAATTTTCAGTCATGATGACTAATATCACTTTTACCTATATGGTAAACAATTTAAAATCAATATAAGTCTTGTTTTTGCCCTGGTGTTCTGGGCATTTTTTTTAAACCCCTTTGAAATCTCATAGCTGAGGGGCAATTCACTCCCTAGAAGTATTGTACCATGCTTTCTCCAAATACCCAAATAACATGTCAAACTATGCGTAATACTTGTGAATTTCTCGAATTACTAAGTACATACTGGCAATTCGCCTACTGAAGTAGTCGAATTACCAAAGAATTACGCGGATAATTCAAAGTATTTGTACACTAATGACAAAGAGTGAATCGCCCTCGATCTCATCACTACTCGGTTAATAATTTCCGAGGAATAAGAAGCACTATATAACCTCTGTCATCTGGCCTTCAACAAACATTATAAAAGTTAATAATTCAAGACATTCAACAGCCCTAAGAATAACACTTTCTTTCAAAATATTTCTGCTGTTATTTTTTGCATTTCAATGCTTCCGTTTTCTTTCTGTGTTTTTTTATTTTAATAGTGTTTATATTGTTTAACTAATTCTTTATATAAAATAGATGAAATGTCAATTTTTCAGTTTTAATGTACTTAACATTATTATTAACTGTAAATTAGCCCCCGTACATCTTTAGTTTATGTTTTTTTTTCAAAATGTAGGTTTTTACGTGTATTTTACAATGGTATAAAGGGAAAAAAATTATATCTTCATTTAAACCGTTTTTTTGAAGCTTGTTTATAAATTTCAAATTTAAACAAATTCTAAAATAACTCAGTAGATTTTTTATCGAACCAAAAGTGACAGAGGAATTATGAAAATAGATGAAATATCTAACATTTTCTTAAAAAAAATATATGATCTACTTTCATTTGGAGCCCATGGCGATTCTACAATGCTTATATTTCTGTCTCTGCTATTCGAAAATAATCCAAAATTTTAAAATTACACCGAATAAAGTGGCTTTGAGAACATAATGCACATTTAAAATTTTTTTTATAGCTTTCTTAATTTTTGTTGCGAAAAGAAAAAACCAACCTAACCTGAACAATTACCCTTATGTCCATGTACACAACTTTGTAAAACTTTTAATATTGCTGATACAATAAAGAAAATATATTTCGCAATCAGGATTTGAACCCGAGACGTTCGCATCCGGAAAAAAAAAAGTGCTAGCCGTCTTACATACTGGGCTATTTGACGACTAGTCCGATTTGTAAAACCACAATATAACGGAACTATTTAGCGATTTTTTTTATCTGATATAATCAGGGCTGTTGAGAGGAAATACGAGCCCGGAGAGGAAAATATGGGCATTCGTTTAGTAATTTTATTATAATAAAATCGGAACTAGATTTAACTTTATTAGGCTTTGGAACAAATTTATACTACGTTTCACTTGGAAACCGGGCCTCTCAAGGGAGCCCGGGGCGGGGAGGAATTACCCTTTTACCACCCCTCTTGTCGGGCCTGAACATAGTCACTAAAGACCTGACTTTCGGGCCTCTATACGCTATCTTTTAACAATTGTGCTTCTGGATAGTTTTGAACTAGCCGAGACAAAAATATAAGTACTTACTGAAGAATAACCAGTCCAAATTTTAAGAGGAAATATCAATTTGCCTATTTGTAAGCGACTGAGATGCAAAAACTGATGTATCTCGGCCCCAAATACAGGTAGATTATTTTTTTTAGAAAAATGTTAGATGTTTCATCTACTTTCATAATTAGTTTGCCACCTTTTGGTTTTATAAAAAATCCACAGTTATTTGAATTTGTTTATAAATATAATTTTGAAAATTATAAACAATATCAAAAAAACAATCTAAATGAAGACATTTTTTTTATACCATCGTAAAATACATGTAAAAGCCTACAATTGTCCTCAAATACGAGTCTATGCACTCATAATTAGGGATTAAAATTTGGAATTTTCTTTTTCAATTTTTAACCGTTTGAATAAATATTTTACGCTAAAATTTAACACGAATGTTTAATTCAATAGTGGGCCTAGTTCCCCAACTTTTGTTCAAATTGATGCATTATTGTGCAATGTGTTTGTAATGACGTTAATAAAAAAGTTGAAAAAAAGATTAGAGTAGGAAATGATCGGAAGGGGTAGAAAACACCCCCTTTATCACGGGTTCCATAGCTTGTAGAATTAGGTTAAAAATGAAAAAAACAACAATACATTTGACTTTTTTGGCCCAAAATAAGATGTTTTTACTCTTGTGAATTTTTTAGAAAAATGCATATCTTTCGAGATATGGCCACTCTAAAATTCTTAAAAGTGGGGGAGGGAAAATGTAAAAGTTGAAAAAAAATCTGATAAAATTCAGGTGAATGTATCATCGAAATACCAGACTTTTTTTTATTTGCAACTTTTTTGTAAAAAGCGTTTTCACTGAGTTTTTCTGGAAAAACATGAAAAACTACCGCTTTCTTTGAAATTGCATCAGCCAGCGCCTTAAAAACATGTAATTTAAAATTTTTTAAATATTCAGATGTGTGCATTGAGAGGCCTTCTAGACATTTTTTATCTTTTGGAATTTTTTTTGTAACTTGCCAATTTTCCGAGGTACAGGCAGTTTTCCACGATAAATAATGTACTACATTTTTTGCACATTAAAAAATACACGAAAATTTAATATATAATTTAAAAATTATATTGAACCTTTAAAAATGGTGTAACTATATAGGTTTCATATTTTTTTATAATAATATATATAAATCACGCTCATTCTTCATGTATTTTTTTATAATATGCAAAAAATGAAGTACATTATTTATTGTGAAAACTGCCTGTAACTTGGAAAATTAGCAAGTTACAAAAAATGTTTGGAAGGCCTCAATGTAGGTATTCTGATTTTTTCCAATTTTTAAATTACATGTTTATAAAGTGCTACAATTTCAAATAAATAAGGGGTAGTTTTTCATGTTTTTCCAGAAAAAACCCTGTGAAAACGCACTTTATAGAAAAGTTGCAAATAAAAAGTCTTGTATTTTGATGATACAGGCAAGTGAATTTTTTCAGATTTTTTTTTCAACTTTTACATTTCCCGTCCCCACACTTCCTTTTAGGAATTTTAGAAAAATATACATTCACAAGAGTAAAAACATATTATTATTACTTACATACTTATTTTTTTGGGCCAAGAAAGATTCAAAAAAGGTAGGTAACTATATTGTTTTTTTTTTGTTCATTTTTGACCTAATTCTAGAAGTTACAGAACCCGTGATAAAACGGATGTTTTCTACCCCTCTGCTTCCGATAATTTTCTACACTAATCTTTTTTTTCAGCTTTTTTATTAACGTCATTACAAAAACATTGCACAAGGTTTCATAAAAATCCATTCATTAGCACTCAAATTAGTTGGCTGGACTATACATCATAATTTCTTAAATTGTAAAAAAGGCAATTTTTGGTGGTTTTTACTTTTTTACAAATTAACAAATTATAAGAAAGTTTTTCAAATGCCTATTCTTATTCATAATTTTATTGTGAACAGTTTGATATTTTTGTTTTTGCGATACGATTGCTAGGACCGAAGATAATAAGGAAAATAGCAGAAAATTTCAGTATTGAAAAATAAATTGTGAAAATTTTACAAGAAGCAATGGACGGATTTAATACAAAACTGCTCGTAGCACTTGTTAATTATTATACCTACAACAAATTAAAACAAAATTGCTGTAGGCAGAGAATTCCTTATTATTTTGATCCTTATTAATTTTGACTACACTACCACTAAAAAATTGCAAAGAGAACCAGACCGTTTTCTAAACATAGAAGTTAATCTTTCCAAGTTACATGCATGACCTGATGCATAGTATACCTAAAAATCTTAATCTGGCGTCTTTTATGCGAGTTATGATGAGATCGTTTTATTAATATTGATAGTAGACACCGCGGTTTAAAAAAACCAAGAGCAAAAGCAAACGACTTACCAAAGTCTATAATAACAATACACTGCTACACTGCACAATAACAATACCTAAACAAATACCTATGTACTTGGAGTTAACACTAAAGACCATCAGCGTAGAATGATGGTAGATTTAGAAAATTGCAAAAGAGAAACAATTCGTGATATTCCGCCTGAATAAAAGTTGACCGATTGTGCCCGAATGGTGTTGTGATGATGTAATTCAGCAAAGAACTATCTAATTGTACGAAAATTTTTATGTATCACAGTTAAACTTTCTTTGCATGTTCTTCTTTATAATGGTAGCTAAATGATCTAGTGCTCTAGTAAAGCAACTAATAAAGACTGAAAAGTACTTTTTAAGGGCTGATATACACACTCAGTAAAGTGATCTTTTCTGAGGTAGTGAATAGATATTTCTAATTTAAATAAAATTTTGGCTACTCTAGTTAAAAAAATCGTAGCAAAGAATTTATTTCTGGAGATTTTCTCAGTGTTCTTCTTCTTCCGTTTCCTCACCATTGCATATGGTTGAAAAAAAAAGAAAGCTGCGACTGGAGACCTTGTGGAGACTAAATTCAATTACTGTTCCTGACAGATATCCGTTGCCCCACCTCCATGATTTTAACTCGCAGTTGTATAATTGTGTTATTTTTTCAAAAATAGATTTGGTACGTGCTTATCACCAGATACCTGTCGCAAAAAGCGATATTTTTAAAACAGCGATTACTACTCCTTTCGGTTTGTTTGAATTTGGTCGTATGCCTTTCGGTTTACGTAACGCTGGTCAAACTTTCCAACGTTTCATGAACGAAGTTTTAGTAGGTTTACCCTTTACCTTCGTCTATTTAGATGACATCCTGATTGCAAGTAAATCTAGTTCGGAACATTTAGAGCACTTAAAACTTGTTTTTCAGAGGTTAGAATTGTACGGCATAAATATTAAACCGTCAAAATGCATATTAGGTGTTAGTCATTTGACATTTTTAGGACACAATATTTCTTCAGCCGGCATTTTACCTTCTTCTGAACGTATTGATGTCATAAATAATTTTCCCTTACCTACTACAGTCAAACAACTTCAGCGTTTCATAGGTGTGGTTAACTTTTATCATCGTTTCATACCTTCTTTCGCTGAAATATCAATTCCTTTACATGCACTTTGTACTAAATTACTGCATGATAAAGTTAAAATAATAAACGATTGGCCTACCGACTGTCTTGACAGTTTTTCCAAAGCCAAAGCTGCTATAGCTGGTGCAACCTTTTTAGCACATCCACGTTGTGATGATAGCTCGTTTTTATCGCTGACTGTTTATTGTTCTAATGTCTCTATGGGGGAGTTCTTGAACAGCGCGATGACGAAGGTATTCTTGCCCCATTAGCCTTCTTTTCACGAAAGCTTACCTTGGCACAGACCAAATATAGTTCCTTTGACAAGGAACTTCTTTCTTTATTTACAGCGATTAAATATTTCAGATTTTTACTTGAAGGTCGCACATTTATTTGCTTTACTGACCATAAACCTTTGGTCAAAGCATTATTCACTAAAACTGAAAGATCTCCCAGGCAAACTAGACATTTAGAATTCATTGCTCAATTTGCCTGCGAAATCAGACATATCAAAGGGAAAAATAACATTGTTGCAGACACTCACGCGAACATGATACGTCTTCTTTGCAACAATTCATTTCCCCAATCGTTACTCAAAAGTCTAACCTAGTTGATACTAACTTTGACTTAAATTTATTGAGCAAAGCTCAAAAAGATAATTCTGACCTTAAATTTTTATTATCAGATACTTCATCGAACACAAAGAGAACTTTTCATTTAAAGAAAATTAAAATTCCATATTCTGACAAGTTTATTTGGTGTGACGTTTCTCGCCCTAAACTTCGTCCTTATGTTCCTATCGTTTATAGACGGACAATTTTTGATATATTTCATGGTTTATCTCACCCTGGTAATCAAAGCGACTAGAACATTAGTTTCTACACATTATTTCTGGCCTAAAATGACTTCAGATTGTAATCTCTGGGCAAAAACTTGTATTAGTTGTCAAACTAATAAAGTAACAAGACATACGAGGAGCCCGATTACTGACTTCGATATACCTAAAGGACGATTCGATCACATACATATAGATTTAATAGGACCATTACCTCCTTCTAAAGGTTGTTCTTATATTCTCACTGTGATCGTACTAGATCGCCCGAGGCTTATCCACTTCAGGATATTACTGCGGAAACTGTAGCGCGTACGTTATTTCAGAATTATGTTTGTCGATTCGGTGTCCCTATCACAGTGACAACCGACCAAGGCGTTCAATTTGAATCAAAACTGTTCAAAGAATTTTCAAAATTTTTGGGATTTCATAGGATTCGTACGACGCCATATCATCCTTCCCCGAATGGAATGATTGAACGGTTTAATAAATCTCTTAAAACTGCTCTGAGAGCTAGGACTTCTACACCACATTGGGTAGATGAACTTCCTATCATACTATTAGCTCTCAGAACTATCCCTAAAGACGATTTGCAATGTTCTTCCGCAGAACTCGTTTTTGGTCAAACATTACGAATACCTGGTGATTTTTTTATTAAATCATATACTTGTCCGGATATTCCATATTTTATTACTAAATTACGTACTTCATTTAATAATTTAACGTTCATTCCACCAGTTCACCACGTTAATTACAAATCATTTTTCAGCCCAGACATCTCGAATTGTAGATTTGTTTTCGTTCGGAAAGAACGTTTTAAAAAATATTTTACTCCGTTGTACGATGGACCTTTTAAAGTGTTGTCCCGTACAGATAAATTGGTTACTTTTGTTAAAGGAACTAAAGCCGTCACGGTAAACATTGACATGATTAAACCAGCATATTTATTATCTGACAAATGTGATGTCACTCCACCTTTGATTAAGAAAGTTCGTTTTGCTATTGACGAATTGAATGACTGACTGATCTTTTTCTTAGCGGGGGAGTAGTGTGGCGATCAGTTCACTTGCTGGATAAATATAAGTCACACACCAGAAGCTTAAGTAACCAAGGAGGGGAATGAAAAACAAAATACATAGAATAACAATTTTTATCAAAAAATATAACATGTTTATTTAAAAATGTTAATTTAAAAACAACTTATTGGAATATATACATATATATATATAAAAATTTTATTATTGAATTTTAACCCTGCTATAGCCTACTTATCCATTCTACAGACTGTACAGAAAACAGCAAATTTACATAAGGGAGTAGGAAAAATCAGTTACCCACAATGAAAGACGTCAATAAGTTTCTAAAAAACAGATGTGAAGCTTTAGAGACGTTGGAGCACAATAAATGTAGCATTCCAAATTCAAATAAATTTAAATTAAAAAGTAAAAGTCAATAAACTCATGTGTCAATACTACGTCAAGTCTAAGCTGCTACTATTGCAAAAAGGCTCATACAATTTACAATTATTGCAGTGCGTTCTTAAATTTAACAGTAAGTGCTAGAATTGAGGAGATAAGGAAACACAGACTATGTATTAATTGTTTTAAACCTTCTCATTTGGCACAAGCATGTATTTCTAGTAATTGCCGAAAGTGTGAAAAACGACACAATTCACTCCTTCATTTAGAAAGACATTCAAATTCAACTTTGAATGTCGATTCTGATATAGGTACAGATCCAGCTTTACCGGCAACACCTGATGAAGTATCGTAGGACACTCAACTAACAATGCTGTACTTTCACAGATATTACTTTCAACCGCGAGCTAATCTGGACAGCTTCCGAGATAAGACAACAGAAACGCTATGTCAGCCATCTCATCCCGTCCGCTCCTATGCTACCAGAGATAATCTAGTCACTTCGTGTCTAACTTTCATACAGTAAACATCATTTATATTCAGTATAATTATTGTCAATTTTATTACGTAAAATAAAAACTTTGTAATATTTTTTAACAATCATAATTTTTTTTAAAAACTCGTTAAGTCGACCACGCGGCTTAACTGGCGCAGTCAACGGTACGATTAATGCCCAAAAGTTCTCAAAAATCAAAACTTTGTCACATCATTTATAAATGAACAAATTGCCCGAAGACACTTTCAAAATTATATACAGGAGGATCCATTTTGCATTACCACACCACATGATACAACAACGCACCATTACAGTGCTGAAATTTCGATTTCAACCGTTTTCAGAAGGCCGGATTTTACCCACAAACACTACATTTTTATTGCAACCTAAATTATGAAGGACTGATGGGAACTGACCTTTTAATGAATCTAGAAGCAAAAGTAGACTTCAAACGAGGACTATTGATCACCCCAAATACAGAAATTCCTCTGTACATCTGTGGAAATTTAATAATTTCACAAGACACAAAATCTCAACCAAACACAACGAATAATCAAGTTGTGGAAATTACTGAAACTATACCGCCTAGATCGGAGTCAATTATTTCTATCCCTGTGCATACTACCTTGCAACAAGGACTCTCAGAGTATAGAAAATTTCAGAGTAACCCAGAAATACCTGCATCATTTGTCACAATAAAAAACAACCAAGCGCTTACTACAGTAATTAATAATATGAAGGAAACACAGGTTTTAAAAATCACAAAACCATTACCTATTACGGAAATTTTACCTCTTGAAGAATTACATCAAACCGAAATGGACACCACAGAAATGGAAATGGACTGTAACGAAATAGATAAAATTCAAAAAGAAAACCTGAAAAATCTGAGACTAAATCATTTAAATAAAGAAGAATATCTTGCTATTAGGAATTTGTGCATTGAATATGGAGATATTTTTTATAACGAAAAATTACCACTTACATTTAATAATCAAATTAAACATTATATTAGATTAACGGACGAAACACCTATATTTACCAAATCCTAGAGGTATACTCAAGTACATAAGGAGGAGTTTCAGAAACAAATTTCTTCTATGCTACAACAAAACATATAAGACCATCCAGTTCACCGTGGTCAAGCCCCGTCTGGGTCGTGCCCAAAAAAATGGACCACTTCGGAAAGAGAAAATGGAGATTCGTGATCGACTATCGAAAATTGAACGAATGATGATAAATACTCTTTGCCGAATATTACAGATATTCTGGACAAATTGTGTACAGGATAATATTTTACATTACTTGACCTCACCTCTGGTTTTCACCAGGTACAAATGAACCCAGATGACATCGAGAAAACGGCGTTTTCTACAGAACAGGGTCATTATGAGTACACCAGGATGCTTTTGGCTTAAAAGGAGCACCATCCACATTCCAGAGGGTGATGGACAATGTTCTAAGGGGAATACAAAATGAAATCTGTTCAGTATACCTCGACGATATAATAATATACTCTGCTAGCCTACAAGAACATATGGAACATTTAAGAAAAGTGTCCCAACGTTTACGACAAACACAATTTAAAGTACAACTCGATAAATGCGAGTTCCTAAAAAACGAGGTGATATATTTAGGACGTATCATAACACCGAATCCCGATAAAATTAAGGCAGTTCAAAATTACCCCCTGCCTAAGTCAACGAAAGAAATAAAAGGATTCCTAGGACTCGTGGGTTATTACCGCCGATTTATTCCCTACATGGCGCAAATAGTAAAACCCATGACATCAATGCTGAAAAAGAACACGAAATTAGTGCATTCACCAGAATTTATTCAAGCTTTCGAAACATGCAAAAAACTTTTGACTGAGGCACCAATATTACAATACCCTGACTTTACGAAGCCTTTTATTGTTACTACTGCCGCATCGAACGAAGCTATAGCTAGTATACTCTCACAGGGCGTCGTGGGCCAAGATCACCCAATTGCGTATGCCTCAAGGACGTTAAACGACGCCGAGCGTAAATATTCAACCACGGAACGTGAACTTTTAGCTGTGGTATGGTCCGTAACGAAAATTTTCAGGCCCTATCTATACGGTCACAAATTCACGATATACACAAATCACCGTCCTCTAAAATGGTTGTTTAATTTAAAGGAACCAGCCAACATGAAACTAACTAGATCACTAGGTGGAAACTAAAGCTAGAGGAATTCGATTATCGAGTCGAATATAAAAAAGGGAAATCAAACACGAATGCCGATGCATTATCCAGAATCCAAATTCATCCGTTAGATTCACAATCCTTAGTAGTTAATGCCGATGAAAAACTAGATGCCCTCCTAAGCGAACTTGGAAATACGACAGAAGAACCACGAAATCTAGACACGCCCACGCCAGACCAAGTCCAACAAAATCTAAACCCGCCTGATCGACCGATAACACCAGTTTCAACAGCACATTCGATAAATGACGAAAACCCTACCGATAGTATACCAATACTAGATGAACCCATAAACCTGAAAAGAAACCAAATCCGGATTAAAACTGTTCTTTTAAATCCGAACGAACCAAAAATTATAAAACAAAGACAAAAAACTATTATCGAGGCCGAAGTACAAGCCGAAACCATAATGGAAGACATATTTAAATTACTCAGAGATTTTACGACAACACACCGACAGTATCATGTGTTCACCGACAAAGAAGGCACGTATAAAAAACTGTGTGAAACGTATACTACCAAATTTACAGATAACGGACCTATATTGATTATTTGTACTCAAAGATTTATCGATGTACTAGAACAACTAGGAATAATACGCAACTACCATGAAGGGTTTTAGGTTTTAGGTTTTAGGTTTTAGGTTTTGGGTTTTGGGTTTTAGGTTTTAGGTTTTAGGTTTTAGGTTTTAGGTTTTAGGTTTTAGGTCCTAGGTTTTAAGTCTTAGAACTTAGGTTTTAGGCATTAGTTCTTAGGCCTTAGGTCTTAGGCCATAGGCCTTAGATCTTAGGTCTTAGGTCTTAGGTCTTAAGTCTTAAGCCTTAGGCCTTAGGCCCTAGGTTTTAGTCCTTAGGTCTTAAGCCTTAGGGCTTGGGTCTGAGGGCTTGCGTCTTCGGCCTTATGCCTTAGGTCTTAGTCCTTAGGTCTTATGCCCCAGAAAATAGGCCTTAGGCCATCGACCTAGGCCTTAGGTCTTAAGTTTTAGGTTTTAGGTCTTAGGCCTTAGGCCTTAGGTCTTAGCCCTTAAGAAATAGGCCTCGGCTTTAGGTCTTAGGCCATAGGCTTTAGGTCTTAGGCCTTAGGCCATAGGTCTTAGGTATTAGGTCTTAGGTCTTACGCTCTAGGTCTTAGTCCTTAGGTCTTAGGCATTAGGTCTTAGGCCTTTGGCCTCGGTCTTAGGTTTTAGGTCTTAGGCCTTAGGTCTTGGGTCTTAGGTCTTAGGTTTTAGGCCTTAGGCCTTAGGCCTTAGGCCTTAGGCCTTAGGCCTTAGGATTTAGGACTTAGGCTTTGGGCGTTAGGACTTAGGCCTTAGGCCTTCGGCCTTACGCCCTAGGCTTAGGGCTTACGTCTTAGGCCTTCGGTCTTAGGTCTTAGGCCTTAGGTATTAGGAAATAGGCCTTAGGTCTTAGGCCGTGGCCTTAGGCCTTAGGAAATAGGTCTTAGGCCTTTGGCCTTAGGCCATCGGCCTTAGGTTTTAGGTCTTAGATTTAATTCTTAGGTCTTAGGTCTTAGGCCTTAGGTCTCAGGATTTAGGACTTAGGTTTTAGGCCTTAGTTCTTAGGCCTTAGGTGTTAGGTCTTAGGCCTTAAGTCTTAAGTCTTAAGCCTTAGGCCCTAGGTTTTAGTCCTTAGGTCTCAGTCCTTAGGTCTTAGGGCTTAGAAAATAGGCCTTAGGCCATCGGCCTCAGGTTTTAGGTTTTAGGTTTTAGGTTTTAGGTTTTAGGTTTTAGGTTTTAGGTTTTAGGTTTTAGGTTTTAGGTTTTAGGTTTTTGGTTTTAGGTTTTAGGTTTTAGGTTTTAGGTTTTAGGTTTTAGGTTTTAGGTTTTAGGTTTTAGGTTTTAGGTTTTAGGTTTTAGGTTTTATATTTTAGGTTTTAGGTTTTAGGTTTTAGGTTTTAGGTTTTAGGTTTTAGGTTTTAGGTTTTAGGTTTTAGGTTTTAGGTTTTAGGTTTTAGGTTTTAGGTTTCAGGTTTTAGGTTTTAGGTTTTAGGTTTTAGGTTTTAGGTTTTAGGTTTTAGGTTTTAGGTTTTAGGTTTTAGGTTTTAGGTTTTAGGTTTTAGGTTTTAGGTTTTAGGTTTTAGGTTTTAGGTTTTAGGTTTTAGGTTTTAGGTTTTAGGTTTTAGGTTTTAGGTTTTAGGTTTTAGGTTTTAGGTTTTAGGTTTTAGGTTTTAGGTTTTAGGTTTTAGGTTTTAGGTTTTAGGTTTTAGGTTTTAGGTTTTAGGTTTTAGGTTTTAGGTTTTAGGTTTTAGGTTTTAGGTTTTAGGTTTTAGGTTTTAGGTTTTAGGTTTTAGGTTTTAGGTTTTAGGTTTTAGGTTTTAGGTTTTAGGTTTTAGGTTTTAGGTTTTAGGTTTTAGGTTTTAGGTTTTAGGTTTTAGGTTTTAGGTTTTAGGTTTTAGGTTTTAGGTTTTAGGTTTTAGGTTTTAGGTTTTAGGTTTTAGGTTTTAGGTTTTAGGTTTTAAGTTTTAGGTTTTAGGTTTTAGGTTTTAAGTCTCAGGCCTTAGACTTAGGTTTTAGGATTTAGGTCTTAGGTCTTAGGTCTTAGGTCTTAGGTCTTAGGTCTTAGGTCTTAGGTCTTAGGTCTTAGGTCTTAGGTCTTAGGTCTTAGGTCTTAGGTCTTAGGTCTTAGGTCTTAGGTCTTAGGTCTTAGGTCTTAGGTCTTAGGTCTTAGGTCTTAGGTCTTAGGTCTTAGGTCTTAGGTCTTAGGTCTTAGGTCTTAGGTCTTAGGTCTTAGGTCTTAGGTCTTAGGTCTTAGGTCTTAGGTCTTAGGTCTTAGGTCTTAGGTCTTAGGTCTTAGGTCTTAGGTCTTAGGTCTTAGGTCTTAGGTCTTAGGTCTTAGGTCTTAGGTCTTAGGTCTTAGGTCTTAGGTCTTAGGTCTTAGGTCTTAGGTCTTAGGTCTTAGGTCTTAGGTCTTAGGTCTTAGGTCTTAGGTCTTAGGTCTTAGGTCTTAGGTCTTAGGTCTTAGGTCTTAGGTCTTAGGTCTTAGGTCTTAGGTCTTAGGTCTTAGGTCTTAGGTCTTAGGTCTTAGGTCTTAGGTCTTAGGTCTTAGGTCTTAGGTCTTAGGTCTTAGGTCTTAGGTCTTAGGTCTTAGGTCTTAGGTCTTAGGTCTTAGGTCTTAGGTCTTAGGTCTTAGGTCTTAGGTATTAGGTCTTAGGTCTTAGGTCTTAGGTCTTAGGTCTTAGGTCTTAGGTCTTAGGTCTTAGGTCTTAGGTCTTAGGTCTTAGGTCTTAGGTCTTAGGTCTTAGGTCTTAGGTCTTAGGTCTTAGGTCTTAGGTCTTAGGTCTTAGGTCTTAGGTCTTAGGTCTTAGGTCTTAGGTCTTAGGTCTTAGGTCTTAGGAAATTGCCTTTTGCCTTAGGTCTTTTGCTTTAGGCCTTTTTGCCTTAGGCCACAGACCTTAGGAAATAGGCCTTAGGTTCTAGGTCTTATTAAATAGGCCTTAGGCCATAGGCCTTAGGTCATAGGCCTTAATCCATAGGTCTTAGATCTTAGACCTTAGGCCATAGGTCTTAGGCCTTGGGAAATATGCTTTAGGCCTTAGGTCTTAGGCCTTATTAAATAGACCTGAGGTCTTAAGCCATAGGTCTTAGGTCTTATTTCTTAGGCCAAAGTACTTAAGCCTTAGGAAATAGGTCTTAGGCCTTAGGAAATTGGCCTTAGGCCTTTGGCCTTAGGTCTTTTGCATTAGGCCTTTTTGCCTAACGCCCAAGGCAAAAAGGCCTAAGGCAAAAGACCTAAGGCCCAAGGCCAATTTCCTAAGGCCTAAGAGCTGTTTCCTAAGGCTTAAGAACTATGGCCTAAGGCCTGAGACCTATGGCCTATGACCTAAGGCCTATTTAATAAGGCCTAAGGCCTATGACTTAAGGCCTATTTCCTAATGCCTAAGACCTAAGGCCTAAGGCCTAAGACCTCAGGCCTAAGACCTCAGGCCTATTTAATAAGGCCTAAGACCTATGACCTAAGAGCTAAGGCCTAAGATCTAAGGCCTAAGGTCTAAGGCCTATGGATTAAGGCCTATGGCCTAAGACCTAAGGCCTATTTAATAAGACCTAAGACCTATGGCCTAAGGCCTAAGACCTATGGCCTAAGGCCTAAGACCTCAGACCTAGTTAATAAGACCTAAGGCCTATTTCCTATGGCCTCAGGCCTAAGACCTAAGACCTAAGGCCTAAGGCCTAAGGCCTAAGGCCTAAGGCCAAAGACCTATTTTCTAAGGCCTAAGACCTATGGCCTAAGACCTAAGACCTATGAAATAAGGCCTAAGATCTAAGGCGTATTTAATAAGGCCTAAGACTTAAGGCCTATTTAATAAAGCCTAAGATTTAAGGTCTAAGTTCTAAGTTCTAAGGTCTAAGACCTATGGATTAAGGTCTATGACCTAAGGCCTATTTAATAAGGCCTAAGATCTATTTATTAAGGCCTAAGACCTTTGGCCTAAGGCCTAATACCTATAGCCTAAGGCCTAAGACCTATGGCCTAAGGCCTAAGACCTATGGCCTAAGACCTAAGGCCTATTTAATAAGGCCTAAGACCTATGACCTAAGGCCTATTTCCTCAGACCTAAGGCCTAAGACCTATGGCCTAAGACCTCAGACCTATTTAATAAGGCCTAAGACCTATGACCTAAGACTTAAGGCCTATTTCCTAAGGCCTAAGACCTAAGGCCTAAGGTCTAAGATATAAAGTCTAAGACCTATAGATTAAAGTATATGACCTAAGGCCTATTTAATAAGGCCCAACGCCTGTGACCTAAGGCCTATTTCCTAAGGCCTAAGACCTATTGCCTAAGGCCTCAGGCTTAAGACCTAAGGCCAAAGGCCTACTTCCTAAAGCCAAAGGCCTATTTCCTAACGCCTAAGAGCTAAGGCCTATTGAATAAGACCTAAGACCTATGGACCTAAGATCTATTTCCTAAGGCCTAAGACCTGTGGCCTAAGACCTAAGGCAAAAAGGCCTAAGGCCTATTTCCTAAGGCTCAAGACCTACGGCCTAAGACCTATGACCTAAGAAGTCAGGCCTATTTAATAAGGAATAAGACCTATGACCTAAGAGCCAAGGCCTAAGGTCAAAGACCTATGGATTAAGGCCTATAACCTAAGGCCTATTTAATAAGGCCTAAGACCTAAGATCTATGGCCTAAAACCTCAGGCTTAATTAATAAGGCCTAAGACCTGTGACCTAAGGCCTATTTCCTAATGCCTAAGACCTATGGCCTAAGGACTCACACCTAAGACCTAGGACCTAAGATCTAGGGCCTAAGGCCAAAGGCCTATTTTCTAAGGCCTAAGACCTAAGGCCAAAGGTCTAAGGTCTTAGGCCTTAGGTCTTTTGCCTTAGGCCTTTTTGCCTTAGGCCTTGGCCATGGGCCTTAGGTCTTAGGCCTTTTTGCCTTAGGCCATAGGCCTAAGACCTATGGCCTAAGGCCTCAGGCCTAAGATCTAAGGCGAAAGGCCTATTTCATAAATCCAAAGGCCTATTTCCTAAGGCCTAAGAGCTAAGGCTAAAAGCCTAAGACCTAAGATCTAAGGCCTATGACCTAAGGCATATTTCCTAAGGCCTAAGACCTATGGCCTAAGACCTAAGGCAAAAAGGCCTAAGACCTATTTCCTAAGGCCTAAGACCTATGGCCTAAGACCTCAGGCCTATTTAATAAGGCCCAAGACCTATGACCTAAGAGCTAAGGCCTAAGATCTAAGGCCTAATGTCTAAGACATATGGATTAAGGCCTATGACCTAAGGCCTATTTAATAAGGCCCAAGACCTAAGACCTATGGCCTAAGACCTCAGGGCTATTTAATAAGGCCTAAGACCTATGACATAAGGCCTATTTCCTAAGGCCTAAGGCCTCAGGCCTAAGATCTAATGACCAAAGCCTATTTCCTAAGGCCTAAGACCTGTGATCTAAGTCCTATTTCCTAAGGCCTAAGACCTATGGCCTAAGGCCTCAGGCCTAAGACCTAAGACCTAAGGCCTAAGGCCAAAGGCCTATTTCCTAAGGCCTAAGACCTGTCACCTAAGGCCTATTTCTTAATGCCTAAGACCTATGGCCTAGGACCTCAGGCCTATTTAATAAGGCCTAAGACCTATGACCTAAGGCCTAAGGCCTATTTCCGAATGCCTAAGACCTAAGGCCTCAGGCCTAAGGAATAAGACCTATGGCCTAAGGCAAAAAGGCCTGAGGCAAAAAGGCCTAAGCAAAAGACCTAAGGCCTAAGACCTAAGGCTCAAGGCCAATTTCCTAAGGCCAAAGACATATTTCCTAAAGCTTAAGAACTATGGCCTAAGACATAAGGCCTATTACCTAAGGCCTAAGACCTATGGCCTAAGGCCTCAGGCCTAAGACCTAAGGTCCAAAGCCTATTTCCTAAGGCCTAAAACCTAAGGTCCAAAGCCTATTTCCTAAGGCCTAAAACCTAAGGTCCAAAGCCTATTTCCTAAGGCCTAAGACCTAAGGCCTGAGGCAAAAAGACCTATGGCCTAGGTCCTAAGGCCTATTCAATAAGGCCTAAGACCTATTTTCTAAGGCTTAAAAACTATAGCCTAAGAACTCAGGCCTATTTAATAAGGCCTAAAACCTATGACCTATTTCCTAAAGCCTAAGACCTATGGCCTAAGATCTAAGGACTAAGGTCTAAGATCTAAGACCTACGAATTAAGGCCTATGACCTAAGGCCTATGGCCTAAGACCTATTTAATAAATCCTAAGTCTTAGGACCTGAGGCCTTAGGTCACAGGTCTTAGGCCTTATTAAATAGGCCTTAGGTCATAGGCCTTAATCCATAGGTCTTAGACCTTATATCTTAGGCCTTATAAAATAGGCCTTAGGTCTTAGGTCATAGATCTTGGGCCTTATTAAATAGGCCTGAGGTCTTAGGCCATAGGCCTTAGGAAATAGGCCTTGGACGTTAGGTCTTAGCTCTTAGGCCTTAGGTCCTAGGCCTGAGGTCTTAGGCCTTTTTGCCTTAGGCCATAGGTGATAGGTGTTAGGCCTTATTAAACAGGCCTTAGCTCATATATAGCTGGCATTTATTCAATAATAAAATTTAGTGATATTTGGTTATATATTCGAATACTTTCTTAAATAAATAACATTTTAAAATGAAATACATGTTATGTAGTTATTTGATGAAATTTTTATTGTATATTATTTTTGTTTCTTGGATCCTTGGTTACTTGAGCCTGGGGTTGGTGACTTATATTTACCCAGCAAGTGAACTGATCGCCACATCATAGGCCTTAGGAAATAGGCCTTAGGTCATAGGTCTTAGGCCTTATTAAATAGGCCTTAGGTCTTAGGCCTTAGGTCATAGGCCTTAATCCTTAATAGGTCTTAGATCTTAGACCTTAGTACTTAGATTTTAGGCCATAGGTCTTAGGCCTTAGGAAATAGGTCTTAGGTCTTATGTGTTATTAAATAGGCCTGAGGTCTTAGGCCATAGTTCTTAAGCCTTAGAAAATAGGTCTTAGGCCTTATTAAATAGGCCTTAGATCTTAGGCCATAGATCTTTGGCCTTAGGAAATAGGTCTTACGTCATAGGTCTTAGGCCTTATTAAATAGGCCTAAGGGCCATAGTTCTTAAGTCTTAGGAAATAGGTCTTAGACCTTAGGAAATTGGCCTTGGGCCTTAGGCCTTAAGTCTTTTGCCTTAGGCCTTTTTGCCTGAGGCCTTAGGCCTTTTGCCTTAGGCCCTATGGCCTAAGACCTAAGGCCTATGTCTTAGGTCTTAGGCCATAGGCCTTAGGTCTTAGGCCTTAGGTCTTAGACCATAGGTCTTAGACCTAAGGCCAAAGGCCTATGGCCTAAGACAAAAAGGCCTAAGGCAAAAGGACCTAAGGCAAAAAGGCCTAAGGCAAAAAGGCCTAAGACCTAAGGCCTAAGGTCTATGGCCTAAGGCAAAAAGGCCTAAGGCAAAAGACCTAAGGCCTATAGCCTAAGACCCATTTAATAAGGCCTAAGAAATATGACTTAAGGTCTATTTCCTAAGGCTTAAGACCTATGGCCTAAGGACTCAGGCCTAAGACCTAAGACCTAAGACCTAAGACCTAAGACCTAAGACCTAAGACCTAAGACCTAAGACCTAAGACCTAAGACCTAAGACCTAAGATCTAAGGCCTAAGGCCTATTTCCTAAGGCCTAAGACCTAAGGCCAAAGGCCTAAGACCTATGGCCTAAGGCCTTAGGCCTTAGGCCTTAGGTCTTAGGCCATAGTTCCTAAGCCTCAGGGAATAGGTCTTGGGCTTTAGGAAATTGGCCTCGGGCCTTTGGTCTTAGGCTTTAGGTCTTTTGCCTTCGGCATTTTTGCCTTAGGCCATAGGTCTTAGGCCTTTGGCCATAGTTCTTAGGCCTTAGGAAATAGGCCTTTGGCCTTAGGTCACAGGCCTGAGGCCTTAGGCCTTAGGTCTTAGGCCATAGTTCTTAAGAATTAGGAAATAGGTCTTAGGCTATAGGCCTTAGGTCTTTTGCCTTAGGCCTTTTTGCCTTAGGCCATAGGTCTTAGGCCTTTGGCCCTAGGTCTTAGGCCTTAGGAAATGGGCCTTTGGCCTTAGGCCTTAGGTCTTATGCCATAGTTCTTAAGCCTTAGGAAATAGGTCTTAGGCCTTAGGAAATTGCCTTTTGCCTTAGGTCTTTTGCTTTAGGCCTTTTTGCCTTAGGCCACAGACCTTAGGCCATATTCCATAGGTCTTAGGCCTTAGGAAATAGGCCTTAGGTTCTAGGTCTTATTAAATAGGCCTTAGGCCATAGTCCTTTGGTCATAGGCCTTAATACATAGGTCTTAGATCTTAGACCTTAGGCCATAGGTCTTAGGCCTTGGGAAATATGCTTTAGGCATTAGGTCTTAGGCCTTATTAAATAGACCTGAGGTCTTAAGCCATAGGTCTTAGGTCTTAGGTCTTAGGCCATAGTACTTAAGCCTTAGGAAATAGGTCTTAGGCCTTAGGAAATTGGCCTTAGGCCTTTGGCCTTAGGTCTTTTGCATTAGGCCTTTTTGCCTAATGCCTAAGGCAAAAAGGCCTAGGGCAAAAGATCTAAGGCCCAAGGCCAATTTCCTAAGGCCTAAGAGCTGTTTCCTAAGGCTTAAGAACTATGGCCTAAGGCCTGAGACCTATGGCCTATGACCTAAGGCCTATTTAATAAGGCCTAAGGCCTATGACTTAAGGCCTATTTCCTAATGCCTAAGACCTGAGGCCTATGGCCTAAGGCCTAAGGCCTAAGACCTCAGGCCTGTTTAATAAGGCCTAAGACCTATGGCCTAAGAGCTAAGGCCTAAGATCTAAGGCCTAAGGTTTAAGGCCAATGGATTAAGGCCTATGGCCTAAGACCTAAGGCCTATTTAATAAGACCTAAGACCTATGGCCTAAGGCCTAAAACCTACGGCCTAAGACCTCAGAACTATTTAATAAGGCCTAAGACCTGTGACCTAAGGCTTATTTCCTATGGCCTCAGGCCTAAGACCTAAGACCTAAGGCCTAAGGCCTAAGGCATAAGGCCAAAGGCCTAAGGCCAAAGGCCTAAGGCCAAAGGCCTATTTCCTAAGGCCTAAGACCTATAGCCTAAGACCTAAGACCTATGAAAAAAGGCCTAAGATCTAAGGCCTATTTAATAAGGCCTAAGACTTAAGGCCTATTTAATAAGGCCTAAGATCTAAGGCCTAAGTTCTAAGATCTAAGGTCTAAGACCTATGGATTAAGGTCTATGACCTAAGGCCTATTTAATAAGGCCTAAGACCTATTTATTAAGGCCTAAGACCTATGGCCTAAGACCTAAGGCCTATTTAATAAGGCCTAAGACCTATGACCTAAGGCCTATTTCCTCAGATCTAAGGCCTAAGACCTCAGACCTACTTAATAAGGCCTAAGACCTATGACCTAAGACTTAAGGCCTATTTCCTAAGGCCCAAGACCTAAGGCCTAAGGTCTAATATATAAAGTCTAAGACCTGTAGATTAAAGTATATGACCTAATGCCTATTTAATAAGGCCCAACGCCTGTGACCTAAGGCCTATTTCCTAAGGCCTAAGACCTATTGCCTAAGGCCTCAGGCTTAAGACCTAAGGCCAAAGGCCTACTTCCTAAAGCCAAAGGCCTATTTCCTAACGCCTAAGAGCTAAGGCTAAAACCCTAAGATCTAAGGCCTACGATCTAAGGCCTATTGAATAAGATCTAAGACCTATGGACCTAAGATCTATTTCCTAAGGCCTAAGACCTGTGGCCTAAGACCTAAGGCAAAAAGGCCTATTTCCTGAGGCTCAAGACCTACGGCCTAAGACCTATGACCTAAGGCCTCAGGCCTATTTAATAAGGAATAAGACCTATGACCTAAGAGCTAAGGCCTAAGGTCAAAGACCTATGGATTAAGGTCTATGACCTAAGGCCTATTTAATAAGGCCTAAGACCTAAGATCTATGGCCTAAGACCTCAGGCTTAATTAATAAGGCCTAAGACCTGTGACCTAAGGCCTATTTCCTAATGCCTGAGACCTATGGCCTAAGGACTCAGACCTAAGACCTAGGACCTAAGATCTAGGGCCTAAGGCCAAAGGCCTATTTTCTAAGGCCTAAGACCTAAGGCCAAAGGTCTAAGGTCTTAGGCCTTAGGTCTTTTGCCTTAGGCCTTTTTGCCTTAGGCCTTGGCCATGGGCCTTAGGTCTTAGGCCTTTTTGCCTTAGGCCATAGGCCTAAGACCTATGGCCTAAGGCCTCAGGCCTAAGATCTAAGGCGAAAGGCCTATTTCATAAATCCAAAGGCCTATTTCCTAAGGCTTAAGAGCTAAGGCTAAAAGTCTAAGACCTAAGATCTAAGGCCTATGACCTAAGGCCTATTTCCTAAGGCCTAAGACCTAAGGCAAAAAGGCCTAAGACCTATTTCCTAAGGCCTAAGACCTATGGCCTAAGGCCTAAGACCTATGGCCTAAGACCTAAGAGCTAAGGCCTAAGATCTAAGGCCTAATATCTAAGACATATGGATTAAGGCCTATGACCTAAGGCCTATTTAATAAGGCCTAAGACCTAAGACTTATGGCCTAAGACCTCAGGGCTATTTAATAAGGCTTAAGACCTATGACCTAAGGCCTATTTCCTCAGATCTAAGGCCTAAGACCTCAGACCTACTAAATAAGGCCTAAGACCTATGACCTAAGACTTAAGGCCTATTTCCTAAGGAACAAGACCAAAGGCCTAAGGTCTAAGATATAAAGTCTTAGACCTATAGATTAAAGTATATGACCTAAGGCCTATTTAATAAGGCCCAACGCCTGTGACCTAAGGCCTATTTCCTAAGGCCTAAGACCTATTGCCTAAGGCCTCAGGCTTAAGACCTAAGGCCAAAGGCCTACTTCCTAAAGCCAAAGGCCTATTTCCTAACGCCTAAGAGCTAAGGCTAAAACCCTAAGACCTAAGGCCTACGATCTAAGGCCTATTGAATAAGACCTAAGACCTATGGACCTAAGATCTATTTCCTAAGGCCTAAGACCTGTGGCCTAAGACCTAAGGCAAAAAGGCCTAAGGCCTATTTCCTAAGGCTCAAGACCTACGGCCTAAGACCTATGACCTAAGGCCTCAGGCCTATTTAATAAGGAATAAGACCTATGACCTAAGAGCTAAGGCCTAAGGTCAAAGACCTATGGATTAAGGTCTATGACCTAAGGCCTATTTAAAAAGGCCTAAGACCTAAGATCTATGGCCTAAAATCTCAGGCTTAATTAATAAGGCCTAAGACCTGTGACCTAAGGCCTATTTCCTAATGCCTAAGACCTATGGCCTAAGGACTCAGACCTAAGACCTAGGACCTAAGATCTAGGGCTTAAGGCCAAAGGCCTATTTTCTAAGGCCTAAGACCTAAGGCCAAAGGTCTAAGGTCTTTTGCCTTATGCCTTTTTGCCTTAGGCCTTGGCCATGGGCCTTAGGTCTTAGGCCTTTTTGCCTTAGGCCATAGGCCTAAGAGCTATGGCCTAAGGCCTCAGGCCTAAGATCTAAGGCGAAAGGCCTATTTCATAAATCCAAAGGCCTATTTCCTAAGGCCTAAGAGCTAAGGCTAAAAGCCTAAGACCTAAGATCTAAGGCCTATGACCTAAGGCCTATTTCCTAAGGCCTAAGACCTATGGCCTAAGACCTAAGGCAAAAAGGCCTAAGACCTATTTCCTAAGGCCTAAGACCTATGGCCTGAGGCCTAAGACCTATGGCCTAAGACCTAAGAGCTAAGACCTAAGATCTAAGGCCTAATGTCTAAGACATATGGATTAAGGCCTATGACATAAGGCCTATTTAATAAGGCCTAAGACCTAATACCTATGGTCTAGGACCTCAGGGCTATTTAATAAGGCCTAAGACCTGTGACATAAGGCCTATTTCCTAAGGCCTAAGACCTATGGCCTAAGGCCTCAGGCCTAAGACCTAAGGTCCAAAGCCTATTTCATAAGGCCTAAGACCTAAGGTCCAAAGCCTATTTCCTAAGGCCTAAGACCTGTGATCTAAGTCCTATTTCCTAAGGCCTAAGACCTATGGCCTAAGACCTAAAGCCTATTTAATAAGGCCCATGACCTAAGGACAATTAAATAAGGCCTAAGACCTGTCACCTAAGGCCTATTTCTTAATGCCTAAGACCTATGGCCTAAGACCTCAGGCCTATTTAATAAGGCCTAAGACCTATGACCTAAGGCCTAAGGCCTATTTCCTAATGCCTAAGACCTAAGGCCTCAGGCCTAAGGAATAAGACCTATGGCCTAAGGCAAAAAGGCCTGAGGCAAAAAGGCCTAAGCAAAAGACCTAAGGCCTAAGACCTAAGGCTCAAGGCCAATTTCCTAAGGCCAAAGACATATTTCCTAAAGCTTAAGAACTATGGCCTAAGACATAAGGCCTATTACCTAAGGCCTAAGACCTATGGCCTAAGGCCTCAGGCCTAAGACCTAAGGTCCAAAGCCTATTTCCTAAGACCTAAAACCTAAGGTCCAAAGCCTATTTCCTAAGGCCTAAGACCTAAGGTCCAAAGCCTATTTCCTAAGGCCTAAGACCTAAGGCCTAAGGCAAAAAGACCTATGGCCTAGGTCCTAAGGCCTATTCAATAAGGCCTAAGACATATGACCTAAGAGCTAAGGCCTAAGATCTAAGGCCTAATGTCTAAGACCTATGGATTAAGGCCTATGACCTAAGGCCTATTTAATAAGGCCTAAGACCTAAGACCTATGGCCTAAGACCTCAGGGCTATTTAATAAGGCCTAAGACTTGTGACATAAGGCCTATTTCCTAAGGCCTAAGACCTATGGCCTAAGGCCTCAGGCCTAAGACCTAAGATCCAAAGCCTATTTCCTAAGGCCTTTGACCTAAGGTCCAAAGCCTATTTCCTAAGGCCTAAGACCTGTGATCTAAGTCCTATTTCCTAAGGCCTAAGACCTATGGCCTAAGGCCTCAGGCCTAAGACCTAAGACCTAAGGCCTAAGGCCTAAGGCCAAATGCCTATTTCCTAGGGCCTAAGGCCTAAGGCCAAAGGCCTATTTCCTAGGGCCTAAGACCTATGGCCTAAGGCCTATTTAATAAGGCCCATGACCTAAGGCCTATTAAATAAGGCCTAAGACCTGTCACCTAAGGCCTATTTCCTAATGCCTAAGACCTAAGGCCTCAGGCCTAAGGAATAAGACCTATGGCCTAAGGCAAAAAGGCCTGAGGCAGAAAGGCCTAAGCAAAAGACCTAAGGCCTAAGACCTAAGGCTCAAGGCCAATTTCCTAAGGCCAAACACATATTTCCTAAAGCTTAAGAACTATGGCCTAAGACATAAGGCCTATTACCTAAGGCCTAAGACCTATGGTCTAAGGCCTCAGGCCTAAGACCTAAGGTTCAAAGCCTATTTCCTAAGGCCTAAAATCTAAGGTCCAAAGCCTATTTCCTAAGGCCTAAGACCTAAGGTCCAAAGCCTATTTCCTAAGGCCTAAGACCTAAGGCCTAAGGCAAAAAGACCTATGGCCTAGGTCCTAAGGCCTATTCAATAAGGCCTAAGACCTATTTTCTAAGGCTTAAAAACTATGGCCTAAGAACTCAGGCCTATTTAATAAGGCCTAAAACCTATGACCTATTTCCTAAAGCCTAAGACCTATGGCCTAAGATCTAAGGACTAAGGTCTAAGATCTAAGACCTACGAATTAAGGCCTATGACCTAAGGCCTATGGCCTAAGACCTATTTAATAAATCCTAAGTCTTAGGACCTGAGGCCTTAGGCCATAGGTCTTAGGCCTTAAGAAATAGGCCTTAGGTCACAGGTCTTAGGCCTTATTAAATAGGCCTTAGGTCATAGGCCTTAATCCATAGGTCTTAGACCTTATATCTTAGGCCTTATAAAATAGGCCTTAGGTCTTAGGTCATAGGTCTTGGGCCTTATTAAATAGGCCTGAGGTCTTAGGCCATAGGCCTTAGGAAATATGCCTTGGACGTTAAGTCTTAGCTCTTAGGCCTTAGGTCCTAGGCCTGAGATCTTAGGTCTTAGGCCTTAGAAAATAGGCCATAGGTGATAGGTGTTAGGCCTTATTAAACAGGCCTTAGCTCATATATAGCTGGCATTTATTCAATAATAAAATTTAGTGATATTTGGTTATATATTCGAATACTTTCTTAAATAAATAACATTTTAAAATGAAATACATGTTATGTAGTTATTTGATGAAATTTTTATTGTATATTATTTTTGTTTCTTGGATCCTTGATTACTTGAGCCTGGGGTTGGTGACTTATATTTACCCAGCAAGTGAACTGATCGCCACATCATAGGCCTTAGGAAATAGGCCTTAGGTCATAGGTCTTAGGCCTTATTAAATAGGCCTTTGGTCTTGGGCCTTAGGTCATAGGCCTTAATCCTTAATAGGTCTTAGATCTTAGACCTTAGTCCTTAGATTTTAGGCCATAGGACTTAGGCCTTAGGAAATAGGTCTTAGGTCTTATGTGTTATTAAATAGGCCTGAGGTCTTAGGCCATAGTTCTTAAGCCTTAGAAAATAGGTCTTACGTCATAGGTCTTAGGCCTTATTAAATAGGCCTAAGGGCCATAGTTCTTAAGTCTTAGGAAATAGGTCTTAGGCCTTAGGAAATTGGCCTTGGGCCTTAGGCCTTAAGTCTTTTGCCTTAGGCCTTTTTGCCTGGGGCCTTAGGCCTTTTGCCTTAGGCCCTATGGCCTAAGACCTAAGGCCTATGTCTTAGGTCTTAGGCCATAGGCCTTAGGTCTTAGGCCTTAGGTCTTAGACCATAGGTCTTAGACCTAAGGTTAAAGGCCTATGGCCTAAGGCAAAAAGGCCTAAGGCAAAAAGGCCTAAGACCTAAGGCCTAAGGTCTATGGCCTAAGGCAAAAAGGCCTAAAGCAAAAGACCTAAGGACTGTTTCCTAAGCCTAAGACCTATGGCCTAAGGCCTACGACCTATTTCCTAAGACCTATGGCCTAAGACCTAAGGACTCTTTCCTAAGGCCTAAGACCTATGGCTAAGGCCTAAGACCTATTTCCTAAGACCTATGGCCTAACATTGCTCCAATGTTGAAGTATATTTTTTTGTTTATAAAATGTAAATTAATATTAAGGATTGAAAAGTTGCTGATTTTTTCGCATGCTCATTCTGATGGTGCTATTAAAAAATTTGTAATGTTGAATACTAGTATTAAAAAAATAGTAAATTTTAAACCATTATTCGAAAAAAAAACAATTTAAAATAATAAAGCTCCACAAATTGTTTATAACAATTTGTTTATTTAAAAATAATGAAAATAAAAAATAACAATTTTTCAATAGCACTATCAGAAAGAGCATGCGAAATTATAACTTTTCGTTCCATAATAGGTATTAATTTTTTATACTTTATAAATAAAAAAATACATTTCAACTCTTATTTTACTTCCACATCCAGTGGAAGTATAGTAACGACAAAAAAATTTTTAAAAATTTTTATTGTCCAAATAGGCTTAGAATGTCATGAAACGACGAGATTTCAAGTTTGAGCAAAACAAAATTTTCTGTCTGTCGGTCTGGTCTGTCTGTCGGTCTGTAACTTTTTTTGTGCGCACGTTTACTCTGGAACCGTTTGAGATATTGACTTGAAATTTGGTACATATATGTACTTTAGCGAGTTCTAGAACTAGATTATATTTTCATCTTGTTCCGTCGAAGGGTTGGGGGGTAAATTGGGGTAAATTTGGAGTAAATAGGTAAATCAAGGAGGTAAGAGTTCATAAAATTGATATTTAGTATAGACAAGAGAAGCTAAGGCCTCAAAAAAAATTTTGGCATTAGCCACCCCCATTACCACCCCCACCTACTTATAAAAGGGGATGAAAAAAAATGTGATTTAGTGTGTGTACAAGAACCAGAAACCTCAAAATATTTTTTTACTCTATCCACCCCTCACTCCCACCCTCTGTCATCACCCCCACCCCACTACCGATGTGGGGTATCGTTTTATGGGTTTTTGGGGTAGAGGATTTCAAATATTATATCATTAAAGCTCCATAAACAATTATTTCCAGATACAAAATTTTTTCGTTGTGACATGGATATAAAATCCGGATGTGGAAGTAGTGATTCCTTGGGCAGCGGTTTTTTTAAGAAGAAAATCAAGGAACCTGATTTGAATTTTTAAAAGCCCCATCGAGTGCTGAAAAAACATTACTGAAAGTGTATATGTTTTGAATTGATTTAAATATTTTTAAACTTCATTATTATTATTATAGCCAGGCCGCTTGGAAAGTGCCGAAGAACGATCATTATTACGTTTGCGCACGGGTAGCTGTAATCTACAGATCCTAAACTATGATGGATGCCCTTGCAGTCTTTTTTTTGGAAAATTAGATGGTCTACAAAAAGGTTCAGTGCACTTATGTCGAATCTATTACCGTTTTCGCTACGTAAGCGACGAAAGGTTAAAAATCACTATCCTCTAATTCTTAACAATTTTCGTATAACTTTTTAAACAAATTCGATGACCTTAAAAGTACTCACAAATACTTTTCCTATCGAGCTGAATCGAATGGCTCCAAGAAATAACGTTTTCAAGCACCGGGAAATTAAAGCAAGTGGTTTTACCTATTGCATTGCAATATATAGTATTTCTTCCTTATTCCACTATTTGCATATCACACATCAGACAAAACAAAACCCTTGCAGTATTCACTGTTAAATGATTCTCCATTAACTGCACACAACACAACGAAAGCGGCAGGCGCGATGATAGAAGCCCCTCGTCGCATGTGCAGAAAAGAACATTTAAGAATAAGTGTATTTGAAGTAAATCGAATATTGAACCTTTTGCCTACATTTAATGGAAAATATGACGAGTGGATCATATTTATAGATTTATTTACTGCATTAGTTGATAAAAATGAGCATATAACAAGCGTACAAAAGTCTATGTATCTCAAAACTCAAGTCAAAAATGACCTATGACAATGCAAAAGACCTAAAACCAAAGGAATAAGGCCAATTTCCAAAGGCCTAAGACCTATTTCCTAAGGCTTAAGAACTATGGCCTAAGACCTAAGGCCTAAGGCCTAAGGCCTGTGACCTAAGGCCAAAGGCCTATTTCCTAAGGCCTAAGACCTAGGGCCAAAGTCCTAAGACCTATGGCCTAAGGCAAAAAGGCCTAAGGCAAAAGACCTAAGGCCTAAGACCTAAGGCCTATAGCCTAAGACCCATTTAATAAGGCCTAAGAAATATGACTTAAGGTCTATTTCCTAAGGCTTAAGACCTATGGCCTAAGGACTCAGGCCTAAGACCTAAGACCTAAGATCTAAGGCCTAAGGCCTATTTCCTAAGGCCTAAGACCTAAGGCCAAAGGCCTAAGACCTATGGCCTAAGGCCTTAGGTCTTAGGCCATAGTTCCTAAGCCTCAGGGAATAGGTCTTAGGCTTTAGGAAATTGGCCTCGGGCCTTTGGTCTTAGGCTTTAGGTCTTTTGCCTTAGGCCTTTTTGCCTTAGGCCATAGGTCTTAGGTCTTTGGCCCTAGGTCTTAGGCCTTAGGAAATAGGCCTTTGGCCTTAGGTCACAGGCCTGAGGCCTTAGGCCTTAGGCCTTAGGTCTTAGGCCTTAGGTCTTATGCCATAGTTCTTAAGCCTTAGGAAATAGGTCTTAGGCCTTAGGAAATTGCCTTTTGCCTTAGGTCTTTTGCCTTAGGCCTTTTTGCCTTAGGCCGTTTTGCCTGAGGCGTTAGGCAAAAAGGCCTAATGCAAAAGACCTAAGGCCAAAGGCCTAAGGCCAATTTCCTAAGGCCTAAGACCTATTTCCTAAGGCTTAAGTACTATGGCCTAAGACCTAAGACCTAAGACCTATTGCTTAAGACCTCAGGTCTATTTAATAAGGCCTAAGACCTAATGCCTAAAGCATATTTCCCAAGGCCTAAGACCTATGGACCAAGGTCTAAGATCTAAGACCTATGGATTAAGGCCTATGACCTAAGGCCTATGGCCTAAGGCCTATTTAATAAGACCTAGAACCTAAGGCCTATTTCCTAAGGCCTAAGACCTATGGAATATGGCCTAAGGTCTGTGGCTTAAGGCAAAAAGGCCTAAAGCAAAAGGCCTAAGGCAGAAAGCAATTTCCTAAGGCCTAAGACCTATTTCCTAAGGCTTAAGAACTATGGCATAAGACCTAAGGGCTGAGACCTAAGGCCTAAGGCCTAAGGCCTTAGGCCTGTGACCTAAGGCCAAAGGCCTATTTCCTAAGGCCTAAGACCTAGAGCCAAAGGCCTAAGACCTATGGCCTAAGGCAAAAAGGCCTAAGGCAAAAGACCTAGGGCCTATAGCCTAAGACCTATTTCCTAATTCTTAAGAACTATGGCCTAAGACCTAAGGCCTAAGACCTAAGGCCTCGGGCCTGTGATCTAAGGCCAAAGGCCTATTTCCTAATGCCTAAGAACTATGGCCAAAGGCCTAAGACCTATGGCCTAAGGCAAAAAGGCCTAAGGCAAAAGACCTAAAGCCTAAGACCAAAGGCCCGAGGCCAATTTTCTAAAGCCTAAGACCTATTCCCTGAGGCTTAGGAACTATGGCCTAAGACCTAAGGCCTAAGGCCTTAGGCCTTAGGAAATAGGCCTTAGGCCTTAGATCTTAGGTCTTAGGTCTTAGGTCTTAGGTCTTAGGTCTTAGGTCTAGGCCTGAGTCCTTAGGCCATAGGTCTTAGGAAATAGACCTTAAGTCATATTTCTTAGGTCTTATTAAATGGGTCTTAGGCTATAGGCCTTAGGTCTTAGGCCTTAGGTCTTTTGCCTTAGGCCTTTTTGCCTTAGGCCATAGGTCATAGGACTTTGGCCCTAGGTCTTAGGCCTTAGGAAATAGGCCTTTGGCCTTAGGTCACAGGCCTTAGGCCTTAGGTCTTAAGCCATAGTTCTTAAGCCTTAGGAAATAGGTCTTAGGCCATAGGAAATTGCCTTTTGCCTTAGGTCTTTTGCTTTAGGCCTTTTTGCCTTAGGCCACAGACCTTAGGCCATATTCCACAGGTCTTAGGCCTTAGGAAATTGCCCTCGGGCCTTTGGTCTTAGGCTTTAGGTCTTTTGTCTTAGGCCTTTTTGCCTTAGGCCATAGGTCTTAGGCCTTTGGCCATAGTTCTTAGGCCTTAGGAAATATGCCTTTGGCCTTAGGTCACAGGCCTGAGGCCTTAGGTCTTAGGCCATAGTTCTTAAGAATTAGGAAATAGGTCTTAGGCTATAGGCCTTACGTCTTTTGCCTTAGGCCTTTTTGCCTTAGGCCATAGGTCTTAGGCCTTTGGCCCTAGGTCTTAGGCCTTAGGAAATAGGCCTTTGGCCTTAGGTCACAGGCCTGAGGCCTTAGGCCTTAGGCCTTAGGTCTTATGCCATAGTACTTAAGCCTTAGGAAATAGGTCTTAGGCCTTAGGAAATTGCCTTTTGAATTAGGTCTTTTGCTTTAGGCCTTTTTGCCTTAGGCCACAGGCCTTAGGCCATATTCCATAGGTCTTAGGCCTTAGGAAATAGGCCTTAGGTTCTAGGTCTTATTAAATAGGCCTTAGGCCATAGGCCTTAGGTCATAGGCCTTAATCCATAGGTCTTAGATCATAGACCTTAGGCCATAGATCTTAGGCCTTGGGAAATATGCTTTAGGCCTTAGGTCTTAGGCCTTATTAAATAGACCTGAGGTCTTAAGCCATAGACCTTAGGTCTTAGGCCATAGTACTTAAGCCTTAGGAAATAGGTCTTAGGCCTTAGGAAATTGGAATTAGGCCTTTGGCCATAGGTCTTTTGCATTAGGCCTTTTTGCCTAACGCCTAAGGCAAAAAGGCCTAAGGCAAAAGACCTAAGGCCCAAGGCCAATTTCCTAAGGCCTAAGAGCTATTTCCTAAGGCTTAAGAACTATGGCCTAAGGCCTGAGACCTATGGCCTATGACCTAAGGCCTATTTAATAAGGCCTAAGGCCTATGACTTAAGGCCTATTTCCTAATGCCTAAGACCTAAGGCCTATGGCCTAAGGCCTAAGGCCTAAGGCCTAAGGCCTAAGGCCTAAGGCCTAAGGCCTAAGACATCAGGCATATTTAATAAGGCCTAAGACCTATGACCTAAGAGCTAAGGCCTAAGATCTAAGGCCTAAGGTCGAAGGCCTATGGATTAAGGCCCATGGCCTAAGACCTAAGGCCTATTTAATAAGACCTAAGACTTATGGCCTAAGGCCTAAATCCTATGGCCTAAGACCTCAGACCTATTTAATAAAGCCTAAGACCTGTGACCTAAGGCCTATTTCCTATGGCCTCAGGCCTAAGACCTAAGACCTAAATCTAAGGACTAAAGTCTAAGATCTAAGACCTATTAAGGATTAAGACCTATGACCTAAGGCCTAAGACCTATGGCCTAAGACCTAAGGCCTATTTAATAAGGCCTAAGACCTATGACCTAAGGCCTATTTCCTCAGACCTAAGGCCTAAGACCTATGGCCTAAGACCTCAGACCTATTTAATAAGGCCTAAGACCTATGACCTAAGACTTAAGGCCTATTTCCGAAGGCCTAAGACCTAAGGCCTAAGGTCTAAGATATAAAGTCTAAGACCTATAGATTAAAGTATATGACCTAAGGCCTATTTAATAAGGCCCAACGCCTGTGACCTAAGGCCTATTTCCTAAGGCCTAAGACCTATTGCCTAAGGCCTCAGGCTTAAGACCTAAGGCCAAAGGCCTACTTCCTAAAGCCAAAGGCCTATTTCCTAACGCCTAAGAGCTAAGGCCTATTGAATAAGACCTAAGACCTATGGACCTAAGATCTATTTCCTAAGGCCTAAGACCTGTGGCCTAAGACCTAAGGCAAAAAGGCCTAAGGCCTATTTCCTAAGGCTCAAGACCTACGGCCTAAGACCTATGACCTAAGAAGTCAGGCCTATTTAATAAGAAATAAGACCTATGACCTAAGAGCCAAGGCCTAAGGTCAAAGACCTATGGATTAAGGCCTATAACCTAAGGAATATTTTATAAGGCCTAAGACCTAAGATCTATGGCCTAAAACCTCAGGCTTAATTTATAAGGCCTAAGACCTGTGACCTAAGGCCTATTTCCTAATGCCTAAGACCTATGGCCTAAGGACTCACACCTAAGACCTAGGACCTAAGATCTAGGGCCTAAGGCCAAAGGCCTATTTTCTAAGGCCTAAGACCTAAGGCCAAAGGTCTAAGGTCTTAGGCCTTAGGTCTTTTGCCTTGGGCCTTTTTACCTTAGGCCTTGGCCATGGGCCTTAGGTCTTAGGCCTTTTTGCCTTAGGCCATAGGCCTAAGACCTATGGCCTAAGGCCTCAGGCCTAAGATCTAAGGCGAAAGGCCTATTTCATAAATCCAAAGGCCTATTTCCTAAGGCCTAAGAGCTAAGGCTAAAAGCCTAAGACCTAAGATCTAAGGCCTATGACCTAAGGCATATTTCCTAAGGCCTAAGACCTATGGCCTAAGACCTAAGGCAAAAAGGTCTAAGACCTATTTCCTAAGGCCTAAGACCTATGGCCTAAGGCCTAAGACCTATGGCCTAAGACCTCAGGCCTATTTAATAAGGCCCAAGACCTATGACCTAAGAGCTAAGGCCTAAGATCTAAGGCCTAATGTCTAAGACATATGGATTAAGGCCTATGACCTAAGGCCTATTTAATAAGGCCCAAGACCTAAGACCTATGGCCTAAGACCTCAGGGCTATTTAATAAGGCCTAAGACCTATGACATAAGGCCTATTTCCTAAGGCCTAAGGCCTCAGGCCTAAGATCTAATGACCAAAGCCTATTTCCTAAGGCCTAAGACCTAAGGTCCAAAGCCTATTTCCTAAGGCCTAAGACCTGTGATCTAAGTCCTATTTCCTAAGGCCTAAGACCTATGGCCTAAGGCCTCAGGCCTAAGACCTAATACCTAAGGCCTAAGGCCAAAGGCCTATTTCCTAAGGCCTAAGACCTGTCACCTAAGGCCTATTTCTTAATGCCTAAGACCTATGGCCTAGGACCTCAGGCCTATTTAATAAGGCCTAAGACCTATGACCTAAGGCCTAAGGCCTATTTCCTAATGCCTAAGACCTAAGGCCTCAGGCCTAAGGAATAAGACCTATGGCCTAAGGCAAAAAGGCCTGAGGCAAAAAGGCCTAAGCAAAAGACCTAAGACCTAAGGCTCAAGGCCAATTTCCTAAGGCCAAAGACATATTTCCTAAAGCTTAAGAACTATGGCCTAAGACATAAGGCCTATTACCTAAGGCCTAAGACCTATGGCCTAAGGCCTCAGGCCTAAGACCTAAGGTCCAAAGCCTATTTCCTAAGGCCTAAAACCTAAGGTCCAAAGCCTATTTCCTAAGGCCTAAAACCTAAGGTCCAAAGCCTATTTCCTAAGGCCTAAGACCTAAGGCCTGAGGCAAAAAGACCTATGGCCTAGGTCCTAAGGCCTATTCAATAAGGCCTAAGACCTATTTTCTAAGGCTTAAAAACTATAGCCTAAGAACTCAGGCCTATTTAATAAGGCCTAAAACCTATGACCTATTTCCTAAAGCCTAAGACCTATGGCCTAAGATCTAAGGACTAAGGTCTAAGATCTAAGACCTACGAATTAAGGCCTATGACCTAAGGCCTATGGCCTAAGACCTATTTAATAAATCCTAAGTCTTAGGACCTGAGGCCTTAGGTCACAGGTCTTAGGCCTTATTAAATAGGCCTTAGGTCATAGGCCTTAATCCATAGGTCTTAGACCTTATATCTTAGGCCTTATAAAATAGGCCTTAGGTCTTAGGTCATAGATCTTGGGCCTTATTAAATAGGCCTGAGGTCTTAGGCCATAGGCCTTAGGAAATAGGCCTTGGACGTTAGGTCTTAGCTCTTAGGCCTTAGGTCCTAGGCCTGAGGTCTTAGGCTTTTTTGCCTTAGGCCATAGGTGATAGGTGTTAGGCCTTATTAAACAGGCCTTAGCTCATATATAGCTGGCATTTATTCAATAATAAAATTTAGTGATATTTGGTTATATATTCGAATACTTTCTTAAATAAATAACATTTTAAAATGAAATACATGTTATGTAGTTATTTGATGAAATTTTTATTGTATATTATTTTTGTTTCTTGGATCCTTGGTTACTTGAGCCTGGGGTTGGTGACTTATATTTACCCAGCAAGTGAACTGATCGCCACATCATAGGCCTTAGGAAATAGGCCTTAGGTCATAGGTCTTAGGCCTTATTAAATAGGCCTTAGGTCTTAGGCCTTAGGTCATAGGCCTTAATCCTTAATAGGTCTTAGATCTTAGACCTTAGTCCTTAGATTTTAGGCCATAGGTCTTAGGCCTTAGGAAATAGGTCTTAGGTCTTATGTGTTATTAAATAGGCCTGAGGTCTTAGGCCATAGTTCTTAAGCCTTAGAAAATAGGTCTTAGGCCTTATTAAATAGGCCTTAGATCTTAGGCCATAGATCTTTGGCCTTAGGAAATAGGTCTTACGTCATAGGTCTTAGGCCTTATTAAATAGGCCTAAGGGCCATAGTTCTTAAGTCTTAGGAAATAGGTCTTAGACCTTAGGAAATTGGCCTTGGGCCTTAGGCCTTAAGTCTCTTGCCTTAGGCCTTTTTGCCTGAGGCTTTAGGCCTTTTGCCTTAGGCCCTATGGCCTAAGACCTAAGGCCTATGTCTTAGGTCTTAGGCCATAGGCCTTAGGTCTTAGGCCTTAGGTCTTAGACCATAGGTCTTAGACCTAAGGCCAAAGGCCTATGGCCTAAGACAAAAAGGCCTAAGGCAAAAGGGCCTAAGGCAAAAAGGCCTAAGGCAAAAAGGCCTAAGACCTAAGGCCTAAGGTCTATGGCCTAAGGCAAAAAGGCCTAAGGCAAAAGACCTAAGGCCTATAGCCTAAGACCCATTTAATAAGGCCTAAGAAATATGACTTAAGGTCTATTTCCTAAGGCTTAAGACCTATGGCCTAAGGACTCAGGCCTAAGACCTAAGACCTAAGACCTAAGACCTAAGACCTAAGACCTAAGACCTAAGACCTAAGACCTAAGACCTAAGACCTAAGACCTAAGACCTAAGACCTAAGACCTAAGACCTAAGATCTAAGGCCTAAGGCCTAAGACCTATGGCCTAAGGCCTTAGGCCTTAGGCCTTAGGTCTTAGGCCATAGTTCCTAAGCCTCAGGGAATAGGTCTTGGGCTTTAGGAAATTGGCCTCGGGCCTTTGGTCTTAGGCTTTAGGTCTTTTGCCTTCGGCATTTTTGCCTTAGGCCATAGGTCTTAGGCCTTTGGCCATAGTTCTTAGGCCTTAGGAAATAGGCCTTTGGCCTTAGGTCACAGGCCTGAGGCCTTAGGCCTTAGGTCTTAGGCCATAGTTCTTAAGAATTAGGAAATAGGTCTTAGGCTATAGGCCTTAGGTCTTTTGCCTTAGGCCTTTTTGCCTTAGGCCATAGGTCTTAGGCCTTTGGCCCTAGGTCTTAGGCCTTAGGAAATAGGCCTTTGGCCTTAGGCCTTAGGTCTTATGCCATAGTTCTTAAGCCTTAGGAAATAGGTCTTAGGCCTTAGGAAATTGCCTTTTGCCTTAGGTCTTTTGCTTTAGGCCTTTTTGCCTTAGGCCACAGACCTTAGGCCATATTCCATAGGTCTTAGGCCTTAGGAAATAGGCCTTAGGTTCTAGGTCTTATTAAATAGGCCTTAGGCCATAGGCCTTAGGTCATAGGCCTTAATTCATAGGTCTTAGATCATAGACCTTAGGCCATAGATCTTAGGCCTTGGGAAATATGCTTTAGGCCTTAGGTCTTAGGCCTTATTAAATAGACCTGAGGTCTTAAGCCATAGACCTTAGGTCTTAGGTCTTAGGCCATAGTACTTAAGCCTTAGGAAATAGGTCTTAGGCCTTAGGAAATTGGAATTAGGCCTTTGGCCTTAGGTCTTTTGCATTAGGCCTTTTTGCCTAACGCCTAAGGCAAAAAGGCCTAAGGCAAAAGACCTAAGGCCCAAGGCCAATTTCCTAAGGCCTAAGAGCTATTTCCTAAGGCTTAAGAACTATGGCCTAAGGCCTGAGACCTATGGCCTATGACCTAAGGCCTATTTAATAAGGCCTAAGGCCTATGACTTAAGGCCTATTTCCTAATGCCTAAGACCTAAGGCCTATGGCATAAGGCCTAAGGCCTAAGGCCTAAGGCCTAAGGCCTAAGGCCTAAGGCCTAAGGCCTAAGGCCTAAGGCCTAAGACATCAGGCATATTTAATAAGGCCTAAGACCTATGACCTAAGAGCTAAGGCCTAAGATCTAAGGCCTAAGGTCGAAGGCCTATGGATTAAGGCCTATGGCCTAAGACCTAAGGCCTATTTAATAAGACCTAAGACCTATGGCCTAAGGCCTAAATCCTATGGCCTAAGACCTCAGACTTATTTAATAAGGCCTAAGACCTGTAACCTAAGGCCTATTTCCTATGGCCTCAGGCCTAAGACCTAAGACCTAAGGCCTAAGGCCAAAGGCCTAAGGCCAAATGCCTAAGGCCAAAGGCCTATTTCCTAAGGCCTAAGACCTATGGCCTAAGACCTAAGACCTATGAAATAAGGCCTAAGATCTAAGGCGTATTTAATAAGGCCTAAGAATTAAGGCCTATTTAATAAGGCCTAAGATTTAAGGCCTAAGTTCTAAGTTCTAAGGTCTAAGACCTATGGATTAAGGTCTATGACCTAAGGCCTATTTAATAAGGCCTAAGATCTATTTATTAAGGCCTAAGACCTATGGCCTAAGGCCTAATACCTATGGCCTAAGGCCTAAGACCTATGGCCTAAGGCCTAAGACCTATGGCCTAAGACCTAAGGCCTATTTAATAAGGCCTAAGACCTATGACCTAAGGCCTATTTCCTCAGACCTAAGGCCTAAGACCTATGGCCTAAGACCTAAGACCTATTTAATAAGGCCTAAGACCTATGACCTAAGACTTAAGGCCTATTTCCTAAGGCCTAAGACCTAAGGCCTAAGGTCTAAGATATAAAGTCTAAGACCTATAGATTAAAGTATATGACCTAAGGCCTATTTAATAAGGCCCAACGCCTGTGACCTAAGGCCTATTTCCTAAGGCCTAAGACCTATTGCCTAAGGCCTCAGCCTTAAGACCTAAGGCCAAAGGCCTACTTCCTAAAGCCAAAGGCCTATTTCCTAACGCCTAAGAGCTAAGGCCTATTGAATAAGGCCTAAGACCTATGGACCTAAGATCTATTTCCTAAGGCCTAAGACCTGTGGCCTAAGACCTAAGGCAAAAAGGCCTAAGGCCTATTTCCTAAGGCTCAAGACCTACGGCCTAAGACCTATGACCTAAGGAGTCAGGCCTATTTAATAAGGAATAAGACCTATGACCTAAGAGCCAAGGCCTAAGGTCAAAGACCTATGAATTAAGGCCTATAACCTAAGGCCTATTTAATAAGGCCTAAGACCTAAGATCTATGGCCTAAAACCTCAGGCTTAATTAATAAGGCCTAAGACCTGTGACCTAAGGCCTATTTCCTAATGCCTAAGACCTATGGCCTAAGGACTCACACCTAAGACCTAGGACCTAAGATCTAGGGCCTAAGGCCAAAGGCCTATTTTCTAAGGCCTAAGACCTAAGGCCAAAGGTCTAAGGTCTTAGGCCTTAGGTCTTTTGCCTTAGGCCTTTTTGCCTTAGGCCTTGGCCATGGGCCTTAGGTCTTAGGCCTTTTTGCCTTAGGCCATAGGCCTAAGACCTATGGCCTAAGGCCTCAGGCCTAAGATCTAAGGCGAAAGGCCTATTTCATAAATCCAAAGGCCTATTTCCTAAGGCCTAAGAGCTAAGGCTAAAAGCCTAAGACCTAAGATCTAAGGCCTATGACCTAAGGCCTATTTCCTAAGGCCTAAGACCTATGGCCTAAGGCCTAAGACCTATGGCCTAAGACCTCAGGCCTATTTAATAAGGCCCAAGACCTATGACCTAAGAGCTAAGGCCTAAGATCTAAGGCCTAATGTCTAAGACATATGGATTAAGGCCTATGACCTAAGGCCTATTTAATAAGGCCTAAGACCTAAGACCTATGGCCTAAGACCTCAGGGCTATTTAGTAAGGCCTAAGACCTATGACATAAGGCCTATTTCCTAAGGCCTAACTCCTCAGGCCTAAGATCTAATGACCAAAGCCTATTTCCTAAGGCCTAAGACCTAAGGTCCAAAGCCTATTTCCTAAGGCCTAAGACCTGTGATCTAAGTCCTATTTCCTAGGGCCTAAGGCCTCAGGCCTAGGACCTAAGACCTAAGGCCTAAGGCCAAAGGCCTATTTCCTAAGGCCTAAGACCTATGGCCTAAGACCTAAGACCTAAGGCCTAAGGCCAAAGGCCTATTTCCTAAGGCCTAAGACCTGTCACCTAAGGCCTATTTCTTAATGCCTAAGACCTATGGCCTAGGACCTCAGGCCTATTTAATAAGGCCTAAGACCTATGACCTAAGGCCTAAGGCCTATTTCCTAATGCCTAAGACCTAAGGCCTCAGGCCTAAGGAATAAGACCTATGGCCTAAGGCAAAAAGGCCTGAGGCAAAAAGGCCTAAGCAAAAACCTAAGGCTCAAGGCCAATTTCCTAAGGCCAAAGACATATTTCCTAAAGCTTAAGAACTATGGCCTAAGACATAAGGCCTATTACCTAAGGCCTAAGACCTATGGCCTAAGGCCTCAGGCCTAAGACCTAAAGTCCAAAGCCTATTTCCTAAGGCCTAAAACCTAAGGTCCAAAGCCTATTTCCTAAGGCCTAAGACCTAAGGTCCAAAGCCTATTTCCTAAGGCCTAAGACCTAAGGCCTGAGGCAAAAAGACCTATGGCCTAGGTCCTAAGGCCTATTCAATAAGGCCTAAGACCTATGACCTATTTCCTAAAGCCTAAGACCTATGGCCTAAGATCTAAGGACTAAGGTCTAAGATCTAAGACCTACGAATTAAGGCCTATGACCTAAATCCTATGGCCTAAGACCTATTTAATAAATCCTAAGTCTTAGGACCTGAGGCCTTAGGTCACAGGTCTTAGGCTTTATTAAATAGGCCTTAGGTCATAGGCCTTAATCCATAGGTCTTAGACCTTATATCTTAGGCCTTATAAAATAGGCCTTAGGTCTTAGGTCATAGATCTTGGGCCTTATTAAATAGGCCTGAGGTCTTAGGCCATAGGCCTTAGGAAATAGGCCTTGGACGTTAGGTCTTAGCTCTTAGGCCTTAGGTCCTAGGCCTGAGGTCTTAGGCCTTTTTGCCTTAGGCCATAGGTGATAGGTGTTAGGCCTTATTAAACAGGCCTTAGCTCATATATAGCTGGCATTTATTCAATAATAAAATTTAGTGATATTTGGTTATATATTCGAATACTTTCTTAAATAAATAACATTTTAAAATGAAATACATGTTATGTAGTTATTTGATGAAATTTTTATTGTATATTATTTTTGTTTCTTGGATCCTTGGTTACTTGAGCCTGGGGTTGGTGACTTATATTTACCCAGCAAGTGAACTGATCGCCACATCATAGGCCTTAGGAAATAGGCCTTAGGTCATAGGTCTTAGGCCTTATTAAATAGGCCTTAGGTCTTAGGCCTTAGGTCATAGGCCTTAATCCTTAATAGGTCTTAGATCTTAGACCTTAGTCCTTAGATTTTAGGCCATAGGTCTTAGGCCTTAGGAAATAGGTCTTAGGTCTTATGTGTTATTAAATAGGCCTGAGGTCTTAGGCCATAGTTCTTAAGCCTTAGAAAATAGGTCTTAGGCCTTATTAAATAGGCCTTAGATCTTAGGCCATAGATCTTTGGCCTTAGGAAATAGGTCTTACGTCATAGGTCTTAGGCCTTATTAAATAGGCCTAAGGGCCATAGTTCTTAAGTCTTAGGAAATAGGTCTTAGGCCTTAGGAAATTGGCCTTGGGCCTTAGGAAATTGGCCTTGGGCCTTAGGCCTTAAGTCTTTTGCCTTAGGCCTTTTTGCCTGAGGCCTTAGGCCTTTTGCCTTAGGCCCTATGGCCTAAGACCTAAGGCCTATGTCTTAGGTCTTAGGCCATAGGCCTTAGGTCTTAGGCCTTAGGTCTTAGACCATAGGTCTTAGACCATAGGTCTTAGACCTAAGGCCAAAGGCCTATGGCCTAAGACAAAAAGGCCTAAGGCAAAAAGGCCTAAAGCAAAAGACCTAAGGACTCTTTCCTAAGCCTAAGACCTATGGCCTAAGGCCTAAGACCTATTTCCTAAGACCTATGGCCTAACATTGCTCCAATGTTGAAGTATATTTTTTTGTTTATAAAGTGTAAATTAATATTAAGGATTGAAAAGTTGCTGATTTTTTCGCATGCTCATTCTGATGGTGCTATTAAAAAATTTGTAATGTTGAATACTAGTATTAAAAAAATGGTAAATTTTAAACCATTATTCGAAAAAAAAAACAATTTAAAATAATAAAGCTCCACAAATTGTTTATAACAATTTGTTTATTTAAAAATAATGAAAATAAAAAATAACAATTTTTCAATAGCACTATCAGAAAGAGCATGCGAAATTATAACTTTTCGTTCCATAATAGGTATTAATTTTTTATACTTTATAAATAAAAAAATACATTTCAACTCTTATTTTACTTCCACATCCAGTGGAAGTATAGTAACGACAAAAAATTTTTAAAAATTTTTATTGTCCAAATAGGCTTAGAATGTCATGAAACGACGAGATTTCAAGTTTGAGCAAAACAAAATTTTCTGTCTGTCGGTCTGTCGGTCTGTAACTTTTTTTGTGCGCACGTTTACTCTGGAACCGTTTGAGATATTGACTTGAAATTTGGTACATATATGTACTTTAGCGAGTTCTACAACTAGATTATATTTTCATCTTGTTCCGTCGAAGGGTTGGGGGGTAAATTGGGGTAAATTTGGAGTAAATAGGTAAATCAAGGAGGTAAGAGTTCATAAAATTGATATTTAGTATAGACAAGAGAAGCTAAGGCCTCAAAAAAAATTTTGGCATTAGCCACCCCCATTACCACCCCCACCCCATTATTAAAGGGGATGAAAAAAAATGTGATTTAGTGTGTGTACAAGAACCAGAAACCTCAAAATATTTTTTTACTTTATCCACCCCCCACTCCCACCCTCTGTCACGACCCCCACCCCACTACCGATGTGGGGTATCGTTTTATGGGTTTTTGGGGTAGAGGATTTCAAATATTATATCATTAAAGCTCCATAAACAATTATTTCCAGATACAAAATTTTTTCGTTGTGACATGGATATAAAATCCGGATGTGGAAGTAGTGATTCCTTGGGCAGCGGTTTTTTTAAGAAGAAAATCAAGGAACCTGATTTGAATTTTTAAAAGCCCCATCGAGTGCTGAAAAAACATTACTGAAAGTGTATATGTTTTGAATTGATTTAAATATTTTTAAACTTCATTATTATTATTATAGCCAGGCCGCTTGGAAAGTGCCGAAGAACGATCATTATTACGTTTGCGCACGGGTAGCTGTAATCTACAGATCCTAAACTATGATGGATGCCCTTGCAGTCTTTTTTTTGGAAAATTAGATGGTCTACAAAAAGGTTCAGTGCACTTATGTCGAATCTATTACCGTTTTCGCTACGTAAGCGACGAAAGGTTAAAAATCACTATCCTCTAATTCTTAACAATTTTCGTATAACTTTTTAAACAAATTCGATGACCTTAAAAGTACTCACAAATACTTTTCCTATCGAGCTGAATCGAATGGCTCCAAGAAATAACGTTTTCAAGCACCGGGAAATTAAAGCAAGTGGTTTTACCAATTGCATTGCAATATATAGTATTTCTTCCTTATTCCACTATTTGCATATCACACATCAGACAAAACAAAACCCTTGCACTATTCACTGTTAAATGATTCTCCATTAACTGCACACAACACAACGAAAGCGGCAGGCGCGATGATAGAAGCCCCTCGTCGCATGTGCAGAAAAGAACATTTAAGAATAAGTGTATTTGAAGTAAATCGAATATTGAACCTTTTGCCTAAATTTAATGGAAAATATGACGAGTGGATCACATTTATAGATTTATTTACTGCATTAGTTGATAAAAATGAGCATATAACAAGCGTACAAAAGTTTATGTATCTCAAAACTCAAGTCAAAAATGACCTATGACAATGCAAAAGACCTAAAACCAAAGGCCTAAGGCCAATTTCCTAAGGCCTAAGACCTATTTCCTAAGGCTTAAGAACTATGGCCTAAGACCTAAGACCTAAGACCTATGGCTTAAGGCCTCAGGTCTATTTAATAAGGCCTAAGACCTATGGCCTAAGGCATATTTCCCAAGGCCTAAGACCTATGGCCTAAGGTCTAAGACCTATGGATTAAGGCCTATGAGCTAAGGCCTATGGACTAAGGCCTGTTTAATAAGGCCTAGGACCTAAGGCCTATTTCCTAAGGCCTAAGACCTGTGGAATATGGCCTAAGGTCTGTGGCCTAAGGCAAAAAGGCCTAAAGCAAAAGACCTAAGGCAAAAGGTAATTTCCTAAGGCCTAAGACCTATTTCCTAAGGCTTAAGAACTATGGCCTAAGACCTAAGGCCTAAGGCCTAAGGCCTGTGACCTAAGACCAAAGGCCTATTTCCTAAGGCCTAAGACCTAGGGCCAAAGTCCTAAGACCTATGGCCTAAGGCAAAAAGGCCTAAGGCAAAAGACCTAAAGCCTAAGACCTAAGGCCTATAGCCTAAGACCCATTTAATAAGGCCTAAGAAATATGACTTAAGGTCTATTTCCTAAGGCTTAAGACCTATGGCCTAAGGACTCAGGCCTAAGACCTAAGACCTAAGATCTAAGGCCTAAGGCCTATTTCCTAAGGCCTAAGACCTAAGGCCAAAAGCCTAAGACCTATGGCCTAAAGCCTTAGGTCTTAGGCCATAGTTCCTAAGCCTCAGGGAATAGGTCTTAGGCTTTAGGAAATTGGCCTCGGGCCTTTGGTCTTAGGCTTTAGGTCTTTTGCCTTAGGCCTTTTTGCCTTAGGCCATAGGTCTTAGGCCTTTGGCCATAGTTCTTAGGCCTTAGGAAATAGGCCTTTGGCCTTAGGTCACAGGCCTGAGGCCTTAGGCCTTAGGTCTTAGGCCTTAGGCCTTAGGTCTTAGGCCATAGTTCTTAAGAATTAGGAAATAGGTCTTAGGCTATAGGCCTTAGGTCTTTTGCCTTAGGCCTTTTTGCCTTAGGCCATAGGTCTTAGGCCTTTGGCCCAAGGTCTTAGGCCTTAGGAAATAGGCCTTTGGCCTTAGGTCACAGGCCTGAGGCCTTAGGCCTTAGGCCTTAGGCCTTAGGCCTTAGGTCTTAGGCCTTAGGCCTTAGGTCTTATGCCATAGTTCTTAAGCCTTAGGAAATAGGTCTTAGGCCTTAGGAAATTGCCTTTTGCCTTAGGTCTTTTGCTTTAGGCCTTTTTGCCTTAGGCCACAGACCTTAGGAAATAGGCCTTAGGTTCTAGGTCTTATTAAATAGGCCTTAGGCCATAGGCCTTAGGTCATAGGCCTTAATCCATAGGTCTTAGATCTTAGACCTTAGGCCATAGGTCTTAGGCCTTGGGAAATATGCTTTAGGCCTTAGGTCTTAGGCCTTATTAAATAGACCTGAGGTCTTAAGCCATAGGTTTTAGGTCTTATTTCTTAGGCCATAGTACTTAAGCCTTAGGAAATGGGTCTTAGGCCTTAGGAAATTGGCCTTAGGCCTTTGGCCTTAGGTCTTTTGCATTAGGCCTTTTTTCCTAACGCCCAAGGCGAAAAGGCCTAAGGCAAAAGACCTAAGGCCCAAGGCCAATTTCCTAAGGCCTAAGAGCTGTTTCCTAAGGCTTAAGAACTATGGCCTAAGGCCTGAGACCTATGGCCTATGACCTAGGGCCTATTTAATAAGGCCTAAGGCCTATGACTTAAGGCCTATTTCCTAATGCCTAAGACCTAAGGCCTAAGGCCTAAGACCTCAGGCCTAAGACCTCAGGCCTATTTAATAAGGCCTAAGACCTATGACCTAAGAGCTAAGGCCTAAGATCTAAGGCCTAAGGTCTAAGGCCTATGGATTAGGGCCTATGGCCTAAGACCTAAGGCCTATTTAATAAGACCTAAGACCTATGGCCTAAGGCCTAAGACCTATGGCCTAAGACCTCAGACCTAGTTAATAAGGCCTAAGACCTGTGACCTAAGGCCTATTTCCTATGGCCTCAGGCCTAAGACCTAAGACCTAAGGCCTAAGGCCTAAGGCCTATTTCCGAAGGCCTAAGACCTATGGTCTAAGACCTAAGACCTATGAAATAAGGCCTAAGATCTAAGGCCTATTTAATAAGGCCTAAGACTTAAGGCCTATTTAATAAGGCCTAAGATCTAAGATCTAAGGTCTAAGACATATGGATTAAGGTCTATGACCTAAGGCCTACTTAATAAGGAATAAGACCTATTTATTAAGGCCTAAGACCTATGGCCTAAGGCCTAATACCTATGGCCTAAGGACTAAGACCTATGGCCTAAGGCCTAAGACCTATGGCCTAAGACCTAAGTCCTATTTAATAAGGCCTAAGACCTATGACCTAAGGCCTATTTCCTCAGATCTAAGGCCTAAGACCTCAGACCTACTAAATAAGGCCTAAGACCTATGACCTAAGACTTAAGGCCTATTTCCTAAGGAACAAGACCTAAGGCCTAAGGTCTAAGATATAAAGTCTTAGACCTATAGATTAAAGTATATGACCTAAGGCCTATTTAATAAGGCCCAACGCCTGTGACCTAAGGCCTATTTCCTAAGGCCTAAGACCTATTGCCTAAGGCCTCAGGCTTAAGACCTAAGGCCAAAGGCCTACTTCCTAAAGCCAAAGGCCTATTTCCTAACGCCTAAGAGCTAAGGCTAAAACCCTAAGACCTAAGGCCTACGATCTAAGGCCTATTGAATAAAACCTAAGACCTATGGCCCTAAGATCTATTTCCTAAGGCCTAAGACCTGTGGCCTAAGACCTAAGGCAAAAAGGCCTAAGGCCTATTTCCTAAGGCTCAAGACCTACGGCCTAAGACCTATGACCTAAGGCCTCAGGCCTATTTAATAAGGAATAAGACCTATGACCTAAGAGCTAAGGCCTAAGGTCAAAGACCTATGGATTAAGGTCTATGACCTAAGGCCTATTTAATAAGGCCTAAGACCTAAGATCTATGGCCTAAAATCTCAGACTTAATTAATAAGGCCTAAGACCTGTGACCTAAGGCCTATTTCCTAATGCCTAAGACCTATGGCCTAAGGACTCAGACCTAAGACCTAGGACCTAAGATCTAGGGCTTAAGGCCAAAGGCCTATTTTCTAAGGCCTAAGACCTAAGGCCAAAGGTCTAAGGTCTTTTGCCTTATGCCTTTTTGCCTTAGGCCTTGGCTATGGGCCTTAGGTCTTAGGCCTTTTTGCCTTAGGCCATAGGCCTAAGACCTATGGCCTAAGGCCTCAGGCCTAAGATCTAAGGCGAAAGGCCTATTTCATAAATCCAAAGGCCTATTTCCTAAGGCCTAAGAGCTAAGGCTAAAAGCCTAAGACCTAAGATCTAAGGCCTATGACCTAAGGCCTATTTCCTAAGGCCTAAGACCTATGGCCTAAGACCTAAGGCAAAAAGGCCTAAGACCTATTTCCTAAGGCCTAAGACCTATGGCCTGAGGCCTAAGACCTATGGCCTAAGACCTAAGAGCTAAGACCTAAGATCTAAGGCCTAATGTCTAAGACATATGGATTAAGGCCTATGACATAAGGCCTATTTAATAAGGCCTAAGACCTAATACCTATGGTCTAGGACCTCAGGGCTATTTAATAAGGCCTAAGACCTGTGACATAAGGCCTATTTCCTAAGGCCTAAGACCTATGGCCTAAGGCCTCAGGCCTAAGACCTAAGGTCCAAAGCCTATTTCATAAGGCCTAAGACCTAAGGTCCAAAGCCTATTTCCTAAGGCCTAAGACCTGTGATCTAAGTCCTATTTCCTAAGGCCTAAGACCTATGGCCTAAGACCTAAAGCCTATTTAATAAGGCCCATGACCTAAGGACAATTAAATAAGGCCTAAGACCTGTCACCTAAGGCCTATTTCTTAATGCCTAAGACCTATGGCCTAAGACCTCAGGCCTATTTAATAAGGCCTAAGACCTATGACCTAAGGCCTAAGGCCTATTTCCTAATGCCTAAGACCTAAGGCCTCAGGCCTAAGGAATAAGACCTATGGCCTAAGGCAAAAAGGCCTGAGGCAAAAAGGCCTAAGCAAAAGACCTAAGGCCTAAGACCTAAGGCTCAAGGCCAATTTCCTAAGGCCAAAGACATATTTCCTAAAGCTTAAGAACTATGGCCTAAGACATAAGGCCTATTACCTAAGGCCTAAGACCTATGGCCTAAGGCCTCAGGCCTAAGACCTAAGGTCCAAAGCCTATTTCCTAAGACCTAAAACCTAAGGTCCAAAGCCTATTTCCTAAGGCCTAAGACCTAAGGTCCAAAGCCTATTTCCTAAGGCCTAAGACCTAAGGCCTAAGGCAAAAAGACCTATGGCCTAGGTCCTAAGGCCTATTCAATAAGGCCTAAGACATATGACCTAAGAGCTAAGGCCTAAGATCTAAGGCCTAATGTCTAAGACCTATGGATTAAGGCCTATGACCTAAGGCCTATTTAATAAGGCCTAAGACCTAAGACCTATGGCCTAAGACCTCAGGGCTATTTAATAAGGCCTAAGACTTGTGACATAAGGCCTATTTCCTAAGGCCTAAGACCTATGGCCTAAGGCCTCAGGCCTAAGACCTAAGATCCAAAGCCTATTTCCTAAGGCCTTTGACCTAAGGTCCAAAGCCTATTTCCTAAGGCCTAAGACCTGTGATCTAAGTCCTATTTCCTAAGGCCTAAGACCTATGGCCTAAGGCCTCAGGCCTAAGACCTAAGGCCTAAGGCCTAAGGCCAAAGGCCTATTTCCTAGGGCCTAAGGCCAAAGGCCTATTTCCTAGGGCCTAAGACCTATGGCCTAAGGCCTATTTAATAAGGCCCATGACCTAAGGCCTATTAAATAAGGCCTAAGACCTGTCACCTAAGGCCTATTTCCTAATGCCTAAGACCTAAGGCCCCAGGCCTAAGGAATAAGACCTATGGCCTAAGGCAAAAAGGCCTGAGGCAGAAAGGCCTAAGCAAAAGACCTAAGGCCTAAGACCTAAGGCTCAAGGCCAATTTCCTAAGGCCAAACACATATTTCCTAAAGCTTAAGAACTATGGCCTAAGACATAAGGCCTATTACCTAAGGCCTAAGACCTATGGTCTAAGGCTTCAGGCCTAAGACCTAAGGTTCAAAGCCTATTTCCTAAGGCCTAAAATCTAAGGTCCAAAGCCTATTTCCTAAGGCCTAAGACCTAAGGTCCAAAGCCTATTTCCTAAGGCCTAAGACCTAAGGCCTAAGGCAAAAAGACCTATGGCCTAGGTCCTAAGGCCTATTCAATAAGGCCTAAGACCTATTTTCTAAGGCTTAAAAACTATGGCCTAAGAACTCAGGCCTATTTAATAAGGCCTAAAACCTATGACCTATTTCCTAAAGCCTAAGACCTATGGCCTAAGATCTAAGGACTAAGGTCTAAGATCTAAGACCTACGAATTAAGGCCTATGACCTAAGGCCTATGGCCTAAGACCTATTTAATAAATCCTAAGTCTTAGGACCTGAGGCCTTAGGCCATAGGTCTTAGGCCTTAAGAAATAGGCCTTAGGTCACAGGTCTTAGGCCTTATTAAATAGGCCTTAGGTCATAGGCCTTAATCCATAGGTCTTAGACCTTATATCTTAGGCCTTATAAAATAGGCCTTAGGTCTTAGGTCATAGGTCTTGGGCCTTATTAAATAGGCCTGAGGTCTTAGGCCATAGGCCTTAGGAAATATGCCTTGGACGTTAAGTCTTAGCTCTTAGGCCTTAGGTCCTAGGCCTGAGATCTTAGGTCTTAGGCCTTAGAAAATAGGCCATAGGTGATAGGTGTTAGGCCTTATTAAACAGGCCTTAGCTCATATATAGCTGGCATTTATTCAATAATAAAATTTAGTGATATTTGGTTATATATTCGAATACTTTCTTAAATAAATAACATTTTAAAATGAAATACATGTTATGTAGTTATTTGATGAAATTTTTATTGTATATTATTTTTGTTTCTTGGATCCTTGATTACTTGAGCCTGGAGTTGGTGACTTATATTTACCCAGCAAGTGAACTGATCGCCACATCATAGGCCTTAGGAAATAGGCCTTAGGTCATAGGTCTTAGGCCTTATTAAATAGGCCTTTGGTCTTGGGCCTTAGGTCATAGGCCTTAATCCTTAATAGGCCTTAGATCTTAGACCTTAGTCCTTAGATTTTAGGCCATAGGACTTAGGCCTTAGGAAATAGGTCTTAGGTCTTATGTGTTATTAAATAGGCCTGAGGTCTTAGGCCATAGTTCTTAAGCCTTAGAAAATAGGTCTTACGTCATAGGTCTTAGGCCTTATTAAATAGGCCTAAGGGCCATAGTTCTTAAGTCTTAGGAAATAGGTCTTAGGCCTTAGGAAATTGGCCTTGGGCCTTAGGCCTTAAGTCTTTTGCCTTAGGCCTTTTTGCCTGGGGCCTTAGGCCTTTTGCCTTAGGCCCTATGGCCTAAGACCTAAGGCCTATGTCTTAGGTCTTAGGCCATAGGCCTTAGGTCTTAGGCCTTAGGTCTTAGACCATAGGTCTTAGACCTAAGGCCAAAGGCCTATGGCCTAAGGCAAAAAGGCCTAAGGCAAAAAGGCCTAAGACCTAAGGCCTAAGGTCTATGGCCTAAGGCAAAAAGGCCTAAAGCAAAAGACCTAAGGACTGTTTCCTAAGCCTAAGACCTATGGCCTAAGGCCTAAGACCTATTTCCTAAGACCTATGGCCTAAGACCTAAGGACTCTTTCCTAAGGCCTAAGACCTATGGCTAAGGCCTAAGACCTATTTCCTAAGACCTATGGCCTAACATTGCTCCAATGTTGAAGTATATTTTTTTGTTTATAAAATGTAAATTAATATTAAGGATTGAAAAGTTGCTGATTTTTTCGCATGCTCATTCTGATGGTGCTATTAAAAAATTTGTAATGTTGAATACTAGTATTAAAAAAATAGTAAATTTTAAACCATTATTCGAAAAAAAAACAATTTAAAATAATAAAGCTCCACAAATTGTTTATAACAATTTGTTTATTTAAAAATAATGAAAATAAAAAATAACAATTTTTCAATAGCACTATCAGAAAGAGCATGCGAAATTATAACTTTTCGTTCCATAATAGGTATTAATTTTTTATACTTTATAAATAAAAAAATACATTTCAACTCTTATTTTACTTCCACATCCAGTGGAAGTATAGTAACGACAAAAAAATTTTTAAAAATTTTTATTGTCCAAATAGGCTTAGAATGTCATGAAACGACGAGATTTCAAGTTTGAGCAAAACAAAATTTTCTGTCTGTCGGTCTGGTCTGTCTGTCGGTCTGTCGGTCTGTAACTTTTTTTGTGCGCACGTTTACTCTGGAACCGTTTGAGATATTGACTTGAAATTTGGTACATATATGTACTTTAGCGAGTTCTAGAACTAGATTATATTTTCATCTTGTTCCGTCGAAGGGTTGGGGGGTAAATTGGGGTAAATTTGGAGTAAATAGGTAAATCAAGGAGGTAAGAGTTCATAAAATTGATATTTAGTATAGACAAGAGAAGCTAAGGCCTCAAAAAAAATTTTGGCATTAGCCACCCCCATTACCACCCCCACCTACTTATAAAAGGGGATGAAAAAAAATGTGATTTAGTGTGTGTACAAGAACCAGAAACCTCAAAATATTTTTTTACTCTATCCACCCCTCACTCCCACCCTCTGTCATCACCCCCACCCCACTACCGATGTGGGGTATCGTTTTATGGGTTTTTGGGGTAGAGGATTTCAAATATTATATCATTAAAGCTCCATAAACAATTATTTCCAGATACAAAATTTTTTCGTTGTGACATGGATATAAAATCCGGATGTGGAAGTAGTGATTCCTTGGGCAGCGGTTTTTTTAAGAAGAAAATCAAGGAACCTGATTTGAATTTTTAAAAGCCCCATCGAGTGCTGAAAAAACATTACTGAAAGTGTATATGTTTTGAATTGATTTAAATATTTTTAAACTTCATTATTATTATTATAGCCAGGCCGCTTGGAAAGTGCCGAAGAACGATCATTATTACGTTTGCGCACGGGTAGCTGTAATCTACAGATCCTAAACTATGATGGATGCCCTTGCAGTCTTTTTTTTGGAAAATTAGATGGTCTACAAAAAGGTTCAGTGCACTTATGTCGAATCTATTACCGTTTTCGCTACGTAAGCGACGAAAGGTTAAAAATCACTATCCTCTAATTCTTAACAATTTTCGTATAACTTTTTAAACAAATTCGATGACCTTAAAAGTACTCACAAATACTTTTCCTATCGAGCTGAATCGAATGGCTCCAAGAAATAACGTTTTCAAGCACCGGGAAATTAAAGCAAGTGGTTTTACCAATTGCATTGCAATATATAGTATTTCTTCCTTATTCCACTATTTGCATATCACACATCAGACAAAACAAAACCCTTGCAGTATTCACTGTTAAATGATTCTCCATTAACTGCACACAACACAACGAAAGCGGCAGGCGCGATGATAGAAGCCCCTCGTCGCATGTGCAGAAAAGAACATTTAAGAATAAGTGTATTTGAAGTAAATCGAATATTGAACCTTTTGCCTACATTTAATGGAAAATATGACGAGTGGATCATATTTATAGATTTATTTACTGCATTAGTTGATAAAAATGAGCATATAACAAGCGTACAAAAGTCTATGTATCTCAAAACTCAAGTCAAAAATGACCTATGACAATGCAAAAGACCTAAAACCAAAGGCCTAAGGCCAATTTCCTAAGGCCTAAGACCTATTTCCTAAGGCTTAAGAACTATGGCCTAAGACCTAAGGCCTGTGACCTAAGGCCAAAGGCCTATTTCCTAAGGCCTAAGACCTAGGGCCAAAGTCCTAAGACCTATGGCCTAAGGCAAAAAGGCCTAAGGCAAAAGACCTAAGGCCTAAGACCTAAGGCCTATAGCCTAAGACCCATTTAATAAGGCCTAAGAAATATGACTTAAGGTCTATTTCCTAAGGCTTAAGACCTATGGCCTAAGGACTCAGGCCTAAGACCTAAGACCTAAGATCTAAGGCCTAAGGCCTATTTCCTAAGGCCTAAGACCTAAGGCCAAAGGCCTAAGACCTATGGCCTAAGGCCTTAGGTCTTAGGCCATAGTTCCTAAGCCTCAGGGAATAGGTCTTAGGCTTTAGGAAATTGGCCTCGGGCCTTTGGTCTTAGGCTTTAGGCCGTTTTGCCTGAGGCGTTAGGCAAAAAGGCCTAATGCAAAAGACCTAAGGCCAAAGGCCTAAGGCCAATTTCCTAAGGCCTAAGACCTATTTCCTAAGGCTTAAGTACTATGCAGTAAGACCTAAGACCTAAGACCTAAGACCTATGGCTTAAGACCTCAGGTCTATTTAATAAGGCCTAAGACCTAAGGCCTAAAGCATATTTCCCAAGGCCTAAGACCTATGGACCAAGGTCTAAGATCTAAGACCTATGGATTAAGGCCTATGACCTAAGGCCTATGGCCTAAGGCCTATTTAATAAGACCTAGAACCTAAGGCCTATTTCCTAAGGCCTAAGACCTATGGAATATGGCCTAAGGTCTGTGGCTTAAGGCAAAAAGGCCTAAAGCCTAAGGCAAAAAGCAATTTCCTAAGGCCTAAGACCTATTTCCTAAGGCTTAAGAACTATGGCATAAGACCTAAGGCCTGAGACCTAAGGCCTAAGGCCTCAGGCCTGTGACCTAAGGCCAAAGGCCTATTTCCTAAGGCCTAAGACCTAGAGCCAAAGGCCTAAGACCTATGGCCTAAGGCAAAAAGGCCTAAGGCAAAAGACCTAGGGCCTATAGCCTAAGACCTATTTCCTAATTCTTAAGAACTATGGCCTAAGACCTAAGGCCTAAGACCTAAGGCCTCAGGCCTGTGATCTAAGGCCAAAGGCCTATTTCCTAATGCCTAAGAACTATGGCCAAAGGCCTAAGACCTATGGCCTAAGGCAAAAAGGCCTAAGGCAAAAGACCTAAAGCCTAAGACCAAAGGCCCGAGGCCAATTTTCTAAAGCCTAAGACCTATTCCCTGAGGCTTAGGAACTATGGCCTAAGACCTAAGGCCTAAGGCCATAGGTCTTAGGCCTTTGGCCTTAGGTCTTAGGCCTTAGGAAATAGGCCTTAGGCCTTAGATCTTAGGTCTTAGGTCTTAGGTCTTAGGTCTTAGGTCTTAGGTCTTAGGTCTTAGGTCTTAGGTCTAGGCCTGAGTCCTTAGGCCATAGGTCTTAGGAAATAGACCTTAAGTCATATTTCTTAGGTCTTATTAAATGGGTCTTAGGCTATAGGCCTTAGGTCTTAGGCCTTAGGTCTTTTGCCTTAGGCCTTTTTGCCTTAGGCCATAGGTCATAGGACTTTGGCCCTAGGTCTTAGGCCTTAGGAAATAGGCCTTTGGCCTTAGGTCACAGGCCTTAGGCCTTAGGTCTTAAGCCATAGTTCTTAAGCCTTAGGAAATAGGTCTTAGGCCTTAGGAAATTGCCTTTTGCCTTAGGTCTTTTGCTTTAGGCCTTTTTGCCTTAGGCCACAGACCTTAGGCCATATTCCACAGGTCTTAGGCCTTAGAAAATTGCCCTCGGGCCTTTGGTCTTAGGCTTTAGGTCTTTTATCTTAGGCCTTTTTGCCTTAGGCCATAGGTCTTAGGCCTTTGGCCATAGTTCTTAGGCCTTAGGAAATATGCCTTTGGCCTTAGGTCACAGGCCTGAGGCCTTAGGTCTTAGGCCATAGTTCTTAAGAATTAGGAAATAGGTCTTAGGCTATAGGCCTTAGGTCTTTTGCCTTAGGCCTTTTTGCCTTAGGCCATAGGTCTTAGGCCTTTGGCCCTAGGTCTTAGGCCTTAGGAAATAGGCCTTTGGCCTTAGGTCACAGGCCTGAGGCCTTAGGCCTTAGGCCTTAGGTCTTATGCCATAGTACTTAAGCCTTAGGAAATAGGTCTTGGGCATTAGGAAATTGCCTTTTGAATTAGGTCTTTTGCTTTAGGCCTTTTTGCCTTAGGCCACAGGCCTTAGGCCATATTCCATAGGTCTTAGGCCTTAGGAAATAGGCCTTAGGTTCTAGGTCTTATTAAATAGGCCTTAGGCCATAGGCCTTAGGTCATAGGCCTTAATCCATAGGTCTTAGATCATAGACCTTAGGCCATAGATCTTAGGCCTTGGGAAATATGCTTTAGGCCTTAGGTCTTAGGCCTTATTAAATAGACCTGAGGTCTTAAGCCATAGACCTTAGGTCTTAGGCCATAGTACTTAAGCCTTAGGAAATAGGTCTTAGGCCTTAGGAAATTGGAATTAGGCCTTTGGCCATAGGTCTTTTGCATTAGGCCTTTTTGCCTAACGCCTAAGGCAAAAAGGCCTAAGGCAAAAGACCTAAGGCCCAAGGCCAATTTCCTAAGGCCTAAGAGCTATTTCCTAAGGCTTAAGAACTATGGCCTAAGGCCTGAGACCTATGGCCTATGACCTAAGGCCTATTTAATAAGGCCTAAGGCCTATGACTTAAGGCCTATTTCCTAATGCCTAAGACCTAAGGCCTAAGGCCTAAGACATCAGGCATATTTAATAAGGCCTAAGACCTATGACCTAAGAGCTAAGGCCTAAGATCTAAGGCCTAAGGTCGAAGGCCTATGGATTAAGGCCTATGGCCTAAGACCTAAGGCCTATTTAATAAGACCTAAGACCTATGGCCTAAGGCCTGAATCCTATGGCCTAAGACCTCAGACCTATTTAATAAAGCCTAAGACCTGTGACCTAAGGCCTATTTCCTATGGCCTCAGGCCTAAGACCTAAGACCTAAGGCCTAAGGCCAAAGGCCTATTTCCTAAGGCCTAAGACCTATGGCCTAAGACCTAAGACCTATGATATAAGGCCTAAGATCTAAGGCGTATTTAATAAGGCCTAAGATTTAAGGCCTATTTAATAAGGCCTAAGATTTAAGGTCTAAGTTCTAAGTTCTAAGGTCTAAGACCTATGGATTAAGGTCTATGACCTAAGGCCTATTTAATAAGGCCTAAGATCTATTTATTAAGGCCTAAGACCTTTGGCCTAAGGCCTAATACCTATAGCCTAAGGCCTAAGACCTATGGCCTAAGGCCTAAGACCTATGGCCTAAGACCTAAGGCCTATTTAATAAGGCCTAAGACCTATGACCTAAGGCCTATTTCCTCAGACCTAAGGCCTAAGACCTATGGCCTAAGACCTCAGACCTATTTAATAAGGCCTAAGACCTATGACCTAAGACTTAAGGCCTATTTCCTAAGGCCTAAGACCTAAGGCCTAAGGTCTAAGATATAAAGTCTAAGACCTATAGATTAAAGTATATGACCTAAGGCCTATTTAATAAGGCCCAACGCCTGTGACCTAAGGCCTATTTCCTAAGGCCTAAGACCTATTGCCTAAGGCCTCAGGCTTAAGACCTAAGGCCAAAGGCCTACTTCCTAAAGCCAAAGGCCTATTTCCTAACGCCTAAGAGCTAAGGCCTATTGAATAAGACCTAAGACCTATGGACCTAAGATCTATTTCCTAAGGCCTAAGACCTGTGGCCTAAGACCTAAGGCAAAAAGGCCTAAGGCCTATTTCCTAAGGCTCAAGACCTACGGCCTAAGACCTATGACCTAAGAAGTCAGGCCTATTTAATAAGGAATAAGACCTATGACCTAAGAGCCAAGGCCTAAGGTCAAAGACCTATGGATTAAGGCCTATAACCTAAGGCCTATTTAATAAGGCCTAAGACCTAAGATCTATGGCCTAAAACCTCAGGCTTAATTAATAAGGCCTAAGACCTGTGACCTAAGGCCTATTTCCTAATGCCTAAGACCTATGGCCTAAGGACTCACACCTAAGACCTAGGACCTAAGATCTAGGGCCTAAGGCCAAAGGCCTATTTTCTAAGGCCTAAGACCTAAGGCCAAAGGTCTAAGGTCTTAGGCCTTAGGTCTTTTGCCTTAGGCCTTTTTACCTTAGGCCTTGGCCATGGGCATTAGGTCTTAGGCCTTTTTGCCTTAGGCCATAGGCCTAAGACCTATGGCCTAAGGCCTCAGGCCTAAGATCTAAGGCGAAAGGCCTATTTCATAAATCCAAAGGCCTATTTCCTAAGGCCTAAGAGCTAAGGCTAAAAGCCTAAGACCTAAGATCTAAGGCCTATGACCTAAGGCATATTTCCTAAGGCCTAAGACCTATGGCCTAAGACCTAAGGCAAAAAGGCCTAAGACCTATTTCCTAAGGCCTAAGACCTATGGCCTAAGGCCTAAGACCTATGGCCTAAGACCTCAGGCCTATTTAATAAGGCCCAAGACCTATGACCTAAGAGCTAAGGCCTAAGATCTAAGGCCTAATGTCTAAGACATATGGATTAAGGCCTATGACCTAAGGCCTATTTAATAAGGCCCAAGACCTAAGACCTATGGCCTAAGACCTCAGGGCTATTTAATAAGGCCTAAGACCTATGACATAAGGCCTATTTCCTAAGGCCTAAGGCCTCAGGCCTAAGATCTAATGACCAAAGCCTATTTCCTAAGGCCTAAGACCTAAGGTCCAAAGCCTATTTCCTAAGGCCTAAGACCTGTGATCTAAGTCCTATTTCCTAAGGCCTAAGACCTATGGCCTAAGGCCTCAGGCCTAAGACCTAATACCTAAGGCCTAAGGCCAAAGGCCTATTTCCTAAGGCCTAAGACCTGTCACCTAAGGCCTATTTCTTAATGCCTAAGACCTATGGCCTAGGACCTCAGGCCTATTTAATAAGGCCTAAGACCTATGACCTAAGGCCTAAGGCCTATTTCCTAATGCCTAAGACCTAAGGCCTCAGGCCTAAGGAATAAGACCTATGGCCTAAGGCAAAAAGGCCTGAGGCAAAAAGGCCTAAGCAAAAGACCTAAGGCCTAAGACCTAAGGCTCAAGGCCAATTTCCTAAGGCCAAAGACATATTTCCTAAAGCTTAAGAACTATGGCCTAAGACATAAGGCCTATTACCTAAGGCCTAAGACCTATGGCCTAAGGCCTCAGGCCTAAGACCTAAGGTCCAAAGCCTATTTCCTAAGGCCTAAAACCTAAGGTCCAAAGCCTATTTCCTAAGGCCTAAAACCTAAGGTCCAAAGCCTATTTCCTAAGGCCTAAGACCTAAGGCCTGAGGCAAAAAGACCTATGGCCTAGGTCCTAAGGCCTATTCAATAAGGCCTAAGACCTATTTTCTAAGGCTTAAAAACTATAGCCTAAGAACTCAGGCCTATTTAATAAGGCCTAAAACCTATGACCTATTTCCTAAAGCCTAAGACCTATGGCCTAAGATCTAAGGACTAAGGTCTAAGATCTAAGACCTACGAATTAAGGCCTATGACCTAAGGCCTATGGCCTAAGACCTATTTAATAAATCCTAAGTCTTAGGACCTGAGGCCTTAGGTCACAGGTCTTAGGCCTTATTAAATAGGCCTTAGGTCATAGGCCTTAATCCATAGGTCTTAGACCTTATATCTTAGGCCTTATAAAATAGGCCTTAGGTCTTAGGTCATAGATCTTGGGCCTTATTAAATAGGCCTGAGGTCTTAGGCCATAGGCCTTAGGAAATAGGCCTTGGACGTTAGGTCTTAGCTCTTAGGCCTTAGGTCCTAGGCCTAAGGTCTTAGGCCTTTTTGCCTTAGGCCATAGGTGATAGGTGTTAGGCCTTATTAAACAGGCCTTAGCTCATATATAGCTGGCATTTATTCAATAATAAAATTTAGTGATATTTGGTTATATATTGGAATACTTTCTTAAATAAATAACATTTTAAAATGAAATACATGTTATGTAGTTATTTGATGAAATTTTTATTGTATATTATTTTTGTTTCTTGGATCCTTGGTTACTTGAGCCTGGGGTTGGTGACTTATATTTACCCAGCAAGTGAACTGATCGCCACATCATAGGCCTTAGGAAATAGGCCTTAGGTCATAGGTCTTAGGCCTTATTAAATAGGCCTTAGGTCTTAGGCCTTAGGTCATAGGCCTTAATCCTTAATAGGTCTTAGATCTTAGACCTTAGTCCTTAGATTTTAGGCCATAGGTCTTAGGCCTTAGGAAATAGGTCTTAGGTCTTATGTGTTATTAAATAGGCCTGAGGTCTTAGGCCATAGTTCTTAAGCCTTAGAAAATAGGTCTTAGGCCTTATTAAATAGGCCTTAGATCTTAGGCCATAGATCTTTGGCCTTAGGAAATAGGTCTTACGTCATAGGTCTTAGGCCTTATTAAATAGGCCTAAGGGCCATAGTTCTTAAGTCTTAGGAAATAGGTCTTAGACCTAAGGCCTAAGACCTGTGATCTAAGTCCTATTTCCTAAGGCCTAAGACCTATGGCCTAAGACCTAAAGCCTATTTAATAAGGCCCATGACCTAAGGACAATTAAATAAGGCCTAAGACCTGTCACCTAAGGCCTATTTCTTAATGCCTAAGACCTATGGCCTAAGACCTCAGGCCTATTTAATAAGGCCTAAGACCTATGACCTAAGGCCTAAGGCCTATTTCCTAATGCCTAAGACCTAAGGCCTCAGGCCTAAGGAATAAGACCTATGGCCTAAGGCAAAAAGGCCTGAGGCAAAAAGGCCTAAGCAAAAGACCTAAGGCCTAAGACCTAAGGCTCAAGGCCAATTTCCTAAGGCCAAAGACATATTTCCTAAAGCTTAAGAACTATGGCCTAAGACATAAGGCCTATTACCTAAGGCCTAAGACCTATGGCCTAAGGCCTCAGGCCTAAGACCTAAGGTCCAAAGCCTATTTCCTAAGACCTAAAACCTAAGGTCCAAAGCCTATTTCCTAAGGCCTAAGACCTAAGGTCCAAAGCCTATTTCCTAAGGCCTAAGACCTAAGGCCTAAGGCAAAAAGACCTATGGCCTAGGTCCTAAGGCCTATTCAATAAGGCCTAAGACATATGACCTAAGAGCTAAGGCCTAAGATCTAAGGCCTAATGTCTAAGACCTATGGATTAAGGCCTATGACCTAAGGCCTATTTAATAAGGCCTAAGACCTAAGACCTATGGCCTAAGACCTCAGGGCTATTTAATAAGGCCTAAGACTTGTGACATAAGGCCTATTTCCTAAGGCCTAAGACCTATGGCCTAAGGCCTCAGGCCTAAGACCTAAGATCCAAAGCCTATTTCCTAAGGCCTTTGACCTAAGGTCCAAAGCCTATTTCCTAAGGCCTAAGACCTGTGATCTAAGTCCTATTTCCTAAGGCCTAAGACCTATGGCCTAAGGCCTCAGGCCTAAGACCTAAGGCCTAAGGCCTAAGGCCAAAGGCCTATTTCCTAGGGCCTAAGGCCAAAGGCCTATTTCCTAGGGCCTAAGACCTATGGCCTAAGGCCTATTTAATAAGGCCCATGACCTAAGGCCTATTAAATAAGGCCTAAGACCTGTCACCTAAGGCCTATTTCCTAATGCCTAAGACCTAAGGCCCCAGGCCTAAGGAATAAGACCTATGGCCTAAGGCAAAAAGGCCTGAGGCAGAAAGGCCTAAGCAAAAGACCTAAGGCCTAAGACCTAAGGCTCAAGGCCAATTTCCTAAGGCCAAACACATATTTCCTAAAGCTTAAGAACTATGGCCTAAGACATAAGGCCTATTACCTAAGGCCTAAGACCTATGGTCTAAGGCTTCAGGCCTAAGACCTAAGGTTCAAAGCCTATTTCCTAAGGCCTAAAATCTAAGGTCCAAAGCCTATTTCCTAAGGCCTAAGACCTAAGGTCCAAAGCCTATTTCCTAAGGCCTAAGACCTAAGGCCTAAGGCAAAAAGACCTATGGCCTAGGTCCTAAGGCCTATTCAATAAGGCCTAAGACCTATTTTCTAAGGCTTAAAAACTATGGCCTAAGAACTCAGGCCTATTTAATAAGGCCTAAAACCTATGACCTATTTCCTAAAGCCTAAGACCTATGGCCTAAGATCTAAGGACTAAGGTCTAAGATCTAAGACCTACGAATTAAGGCCTATGACCTAAGGCCTATGGCCTAAGACCTATTTAATAAATCCTAAGTCTTAGGACCTGAGGCCTTAGGCCATAGGTCTTAGGCCTTAAGAAATAGGCCTTAGGTCACAGGTCTTAGGCCTTATTAAATAGGCCTTAGGTCATAGGCCTTAATCCATAGGTCTTAGACCTTATATCTTAGGCCTTATAAAATAGGCCTTAGGTCTTAGGTCATAGGTCTTGGGCCTTATTAAATAGGCCTGAGGTCTTAGGCCATAGGCCTTAGGAAATATGCCTTGGACGTTAAGTCTTAGCTCTTAGGCCTTAGGTCCTAGGCCTGAGATCTTAGGTCTTAGGCCTTAGAAAATAGGCCATAGGTGATAGGTGTTAGGCCTTATTAAACAGGCCTTAGCTCATATATAGCTGGCATTTATTCAATAATAAAATTTAGTGATATTTGGTTATATATTCGAATACTTTCTTAAATAAATAACATTTTAAAATGAAATACATGTTATGTAGTTATTTGATGAAATTTTTATTGTATATTATTTTTGTTTCTTGGATCCTTGATTACTTGAGCCTGGAGTTGGTGACTTATATTTACCCAGCAAGTGAACTGATCGCCACATCATAGGCCTTAGGAAATAGGCCTTAGGTCATAGGTCTTAGGCCTTATTAAATAGGCCTTTGGTCTTGGGCCTTAGGTCATAGGCCTTAATCCTTAATAGGCCTTAGATCTTAGACCTTAGTCCTTAGATTTTAGGCCATAGGACTTAGGCCTTAGGAAATAGGTCTTAGGTCTTATGTGTTATTAAATAGGCCTGAGGTCTTAGGCCATAGTTCTTAAGCCTTAGAAAATAGGTCTTACGTCATAGGTCTTAGGCCTTATTAAATAGGCCTAAGGGCCATAGTTCTTAAGTCTTAGGAAATAGGTCTTAGGCCTTAGGAAATTGGCCTTGGGCCTTAGGCCTTAAGTCTTTTGCCTTAGGCCTTTTTGCCTGGGGCCTTAGGCCTTTTGCCTTAGGCCCTATGGCCTAAGACCTAAGGCCTATGTCTTAGGTCTTAGGCCATAGGCCTTAGGTCTTAGGCCTTAGGTCTTAGACCATAGGTCTTAGACCTAAGGCCAAAGGCCTATGGCCTAAGGCAAAAAGGCCTAAGGCAAAAAGGCCTAAGACCTAAGGCCTAA